>JAOEHI010051102.1:0-19415 GCA_025447815.1 Percopsis transmontana | reverse complement strand
AAACTGGTGGTTAACCGGTTCAACTGTTGACAAATGTACTAATTGTAAGTCGCTTTGGATAAAAGCGTCTGCTAAAAGCTGTAAATGTAAATAGTACTCTGTAGTATTTTGTAGTACCTCATAAGACTTAGTAGGACAAAGTACTTTAAGTACTTTGTACTTTGTAATACTTCAAAGCACTTTGTGGTGCTTTTTAGCTGAGCTCGTCTTTGATTGGCTTAGAGCCTAGACTGTTATAACTCGGCAGTGGTCGTGGTGACTAGTTAGGCACATCATTGGACTTGGTAGGAAGTCCTCTATTGCCCATTGTTGCTTTTTAGCTGTGCTCGTCTCAGATTGGCTGAGAGCCTAAACGTTATAACTCGCCAGCCATTGGTTGTTGAAAGTAGTTGGGCACATCAGTGGACTCAGTAGAGTCCTCTATCTCCAATGTGGGAATGTAACCCCTCCCATTTACTTATCCACACCCACTTAATGTTGATTGACCGAAATTCACATATTACTCGGCAACTGTTGGTCATACAGAGTCAATAGGCACATTATTGGACTCAGTAAAGTACTTTGTAGTATTTCAGGGTACTTTTATTACTTTAAGTACTTCCTTTTTAATACTTTTTCATCTTACACTACTTTAAATTTGAAAACATTTTTAAAATGTTCATAGTACTTTTTAAGGATAAGCTAGCCCATGCAGTTTCTTCAGGAACAGCACATTCTCACATCATCTTCTGCTTCTTCCTGTTTTATCATCTGCATCTCCTTCCACATACATTAACTTTTCAATTTCATTCACATTTCAAAGTATTCAGGTACTTTAGGAATTCATTGTGTGTATTCAACTTTTTGAAAGTATTTGTACTTTTCCAGATATTCAAGTATTTATTCAAATTTTTGGCCCATAGGAATGAATGGGTCAGATCACACATGTTTTCAACTTTTTTTCAACTTCTTATAAAATTTTTGGATTCAGGTACTTCATAATACTTTTATAGTAGAGATGCACCGATACTACTCGTTGGTACTCGTAACTCGCCGAAAGTGCATGGTTGTAATGCAGTGTCTCTGTATGTGGTCGAGTGCAGGCACGGAAGCAAACTGAGACGTACCGAGGATTTGAAAGCCAGCGTAGATTGCTCCTGTACTTTAATAGTAAATAATTTAAGTCAACAGGCATCACAAAACAGGCTTGTGCAAAGCACCAAGACAACACAATAACCGAAAACGCCTCATCACCACCCTCCCGCTTATATAAGCGCTAGGAAAGTGGTGATGAGGCGATGCGAAACAGGTGCGTCGCTGGGGAGCATAGGTGGATCCATCCGGGCCTTCCAGTGGAGGCAGTGGCGTGGGAGAGGGGTCAGGCTGCGCCCGGGGACCGGGGACCACCGGCCTGAGGAGAGAGACATGGAAGGTGGGTGAGTTAATGTGTAAGATACATCATTTACCCTCCGGAGGATCTTGTAGGGCCCAACATACCGGTGCGCCAACTTATGGCAGTGCAGGCGGAAGGGGAGGTCCCGGGTTGACAGCCAGACTCGGTCCCTTCAGTGGAACGTGGGGGCGTCGAAACATTGCTGATCCCCCCCCAACGCTTCTGGTAGTCCCCCGCGGCCAGTAGGCGGCTGTGTATGGCGGACCAAGCGACCTACGCGCCCTTGAACCACTTCTTCACGGCGTGGATGTTGCTGGAGGGCCCCGACCAGGGACTCAGCGGAGGCTGCCAGCTGAAGACTACCTGGTAGGGGGACAAATCGGTGGAGGAGTGACACAGCGTGTTCTGGGCGTACTCCGCCCAGGGAAGGAAGCAAGCCCACTCCCCCAGTAGCACCGCAGGTACCTCACCAGCCATTGCACAGTCCTTTCCGCCTGCCCATTCTCCTGTGGGTGGTACCCGGATGTGAAGCTGACCGCAACTCCCAGACAGGCCATGAACGCCTTCCATAGGCGGGAGGTGAATTGGGAGCCACGGTCGAAGACGATGTGCTCCGGGAGCCCATAGACACGGAAGACCTTCTAAAAGGGGCCGCCCTTGAGTAGTGACGTCAGGGGCGCGTCCACAGAGCTATAGTTGCGGATGAACGCCATCTTTCTTTTCCACAAAGAAAAAACCTGCTTGTGCGGGCGAGACAAATGGACAAATGAAACCCTGCTGCAGACAGTCTGTGACTTAGTTCTCCATCATAGTGGTTTCTGCCATAGAGAGCGGGTAGACCCGGGCAGCCCCGGGCAACAGGTCAATGGCGCAATCCCAGGGTCGATGAGGAAGCGTTCCTTTTTGGAGAAAACCTCCACTAGGTCAGCGTAGACAGGAGGAACATTGGCTGGGAGGGAGACCACAGGAGCTTCTGTCACTTCGGTCCTGCATGAGACAAGCTGGCAGGACTTCCTACAACCGGATCCCCACCGTAGGATCCTCCGTTTACTCCAGGAGATGGCTGGGTCATGAAGCTGGAGCCACGGAAGACTTAGGATAATGGGGTGGTGGGGGGAAAATCGAAGAGTTCCGGTCTCTCCCGTAGGCGGCTGTCCACAGTGATGGTAACGGGGGGTGTAATGTGGGTGGTCGTGCCTGGTCCCAGGGGCCGTCCATCCAGCGATGTAAGGTGGACTGGAGCCTTCAACTGGCGTATTTCCATGCCCAGCAAGCAGGTGAGGCCCGGATCCATAAAGCTGCCTGCGGCACCGGAGTCGATTAGGGATGTGGAGACACAAGAGAAGGAACAACCTGAGAGCTGGACAGCTGAACAAAGGGCAATCTTAGGCAGATGTGCAGTGCTAGGCCTAGACCTAGGTGTGGTGGTACTCACCTCCTCCTGTGCCTCTTCTCTCCGCAGCCGACACTGAGCCCTCGAGTGCCCAGCATGACCGCAGAAAAGGCACAGGCCCATCCGGCTCCGACGCGCCCTCTCCTCCGCGGACAACATGGTGATGCCAAACTCCATGGGCTCGGTGTAACTCTGCCGCTGGATCGTGGGGAGACATCCCGCCAGGCGATCCTGGTCATGGAACTGGCCGTCCAACGAGACGGTGCGGAGAGCTGTCTCGTTCCAGCCGCTGGAGGCAGCCATGGTCCGGAACTCCAAAAAGTAATCCTGTGCTTACCGGGACCCCTGATGGAGACGGTAGGTATCCGGTCGGCCAAACTTTGTCCGGAGCTCCTCGACCAGCCACTGGTACCCTGGGAGATTTGCGTTCCAGCTGTGGTACATTGCCGTTGCCCAGTCCCCGGCCTGGCCGGTGAGCAGCGACAGCGTGGTACAGATCCTCTGCTCATCGTTCTCCTGGGTCGTCTCGACGAGGATGTTGAGTTGCATGAGGAACCTGTCAAACTGCTCGGGCGTGCCGTCAAACTTGTCCGGAACGACGGCACGCGGGCTGCTCACCGCGCCGGGTGCTGCTGCAGCAGGCGGGGGTGGGGGAGCGGCTGTTACCTGGTTAATCCCCATGCCCAACAGCCACTCCAGAGTGCAGGCGCGAAAGCAAACGGAGATGTAGTGAGGATTCGAAAGCGAGCGTAGATCGCTCGTGTACTTTAATAGTAAACAACTTAAGTCAACAGAAATCACTAAACAGGCTTGTGCAAAACACCAAGACAACACAATTAACCGAGAAAGCCTCATCACCACCCTCCCGCTTGTATAAGCGCAGTGAAGTTGGTGATGAGGTGATGCAAAACAGGTGCATCTCAGCTGTACCTGGGGAGTGCTGGGTCTGTAGATGTCCACCGGCGAGCTTGAACAAGAGGGGGTAGTGCCTCCCGTTGTTACAATGGTAAATACTCGTACTTGGTATTGGCATTGGTATTCCAATTATGTTTACACTACGTTATCCGGCAGGTTAAAACATCAATGGCCAAAATGTCCAGTGGGAAATATGTCAAATAAATAAATGAATTCATAATGGCATATTAGATATAAAAATATGTTGCCAAGACAACTTAAATATAAACTATAAAAATATAAAAAAAGTTTGGTTTTGCTTCCACAACGACAAGGAGATTCATTGAGTGTTTGGTCATGAGTAAGCGTTGCGCAACATCAAAAGCCTATAGCGCGCTGCATCCAAAGTGTAATGCTTTAGGTTGTAGTTGTCGACCGAAAGAAACAATATGTCCCAAAATAATAAAAAAGAAAGAAATATAAGTCCCAAAATAATAAATCAAGAAGACTAGTGTGTGTGCGCGCAGCGTAGAAACCTGGCCACACAGAATGGAGTAAAGCAGTAAAGCAAAACCATGTCATAATGTCATAAATAGACACTACGCCTAGTACAGGAGGAGCAACGCAGTCAGATTCCCTACCTTGGCTTTCACAGCACGGACATCTCTAGCAGTGCACTAGTGCTGAGAGCGAATGACTATTCAGAGCGTACCTATTATGCTAATTTTATTCTAACGCCCTAAAAAAAGGTACTGTATCGATCAATACTCTAAACCTAAATACTTGGTACTCGTATCGATCTTAAAAAATTGGTATCGGGGCACCTCTATAGTACGGGCTAGATAAAGACATGACAGGACGACTGCTGATTGAAAAATCAAATGTACAGTTATAGTTAGGATTTCTTAAGATAAGATAGGTCTGAGATGGGATAGGACACAGCCATGAGTTTAGGAATTGCTTCTGTAATAGGAAGATAGGAAAAATTTTATCTTTGAAACTTAAATTAAGATCGGACTAGCGGTTAGGATATTTTTCTGTAATGAGGCCCGAGTGGTTGTGTAAATGTGTCTCTCATGTATGTAACAGTATGCTGAACTAGACTAACAGGTTATCTGTCAAAAGAGACATGCTGGTGGGCGTGTCCTGTTGTATCTGTATTCCACTTCTATTTGTAATCAGGTCAGCTGTATTTGCAATGACATTTCCTATCATAAATCAAGTGTGAACAAAATTATCTTTAAACAAAACACTGGCGTTGTCATGTTTACATTATAAATGTTCCTGGATCATAAACACTTGTGTGCTGTTATAGAATATATAGACATGATTAAGATATACACTATTATGGAATATATTATAATATCCAGTCTGTTCTAGAGAGTAACATTACCATTATATTCGGTGTACTAAAGTAGACTGAGAGCTCTGTTCACTACTGTGTCTCTTGCTCGGGAGAGAGACAGTTCACCACAAGCAGATGATTGTGGAAAATGGATTCATGGACGATCATCATATTTATTCTTAAGATGTCTGTGGTGCATGGAAATATGATTGAGGGTTAAGAGGTTTATAGTAGCACATTGTAGTATTACAGTAGTACATGGTAGTACTGCATTTATTGTAGTACTTTTGTAGTACATGGTAGTAGTACTTCAGTATTATAGTAGTACACGGTAATGTTGTAGTATTGGAGGTAAACTTGGACCTTCTATGTTCCATGAAACAGCACATATGTGATAAATACTGTGTGTGTTTCCAACTCCAAGCCCAACTTCTGTCATTTCCTGACATGAGTCAGCCTCCCGTTCCGCTCTGGAAGTTGTGTATGTGCGTGCACGCATGTGTGTGCATGTGATGAAGTCATTACTGTGGCCAGATGACTGAGGTCTGAGTAATGAGTGTGTCTTATGACCTGAAGTAGGAACGCTAGCTGCTGGTGGTGTGTGTGTCTGTGTGTACAAGCAGAATTAGGCCTATTTGTATTTTAATATAGATATACAGTACCAGTCAAAAGTTTGGACACACTTTCCTATTCACTTGAATGGGAAAGGTTTGATTGGTATTTTAAAAACAATGTTGTTTATTGTGATTTATTGGTGATGATCTATATGCTGTAGTTATAATTATTGACTCTTTGAAGAGTGATAACTTTAGATTATTGTAAATATTAACTGTTTTGAGGAGTGAATGATACACTTTCGAGTAATGTTGTGCAAATTTATAGGTAACCTTGTTACATAATGCTTTTAACAAATGTAGGCTACTAATTGTAAGTCGCTTTGGATAAAAGCGTCTAAATGCTTAAATGTAAATGTAAATGTAGTTATATCAACACAGCTCTTATGCCTTGTAGTCATTTTCATGGTGACACAGGGTCTGGGCCGCAGTATGGAGTGCTCCCGAGTATCGGGCACATTTAGCAACATCAACAGGAAATGCCAGGATCAGTAGATATGGGTCATTTCCTGTAGCAACAGGGAAACAAACCCACATACACAGACACACAAAGACACAAACACAGAGGTTTCAGTCGAGAGGGAAACGTAATGGAACACATTATGGGCTCTAGTTTCCGGATGGCACAAGGCCGGCAGTAGCGCCAATGCAGACGTAGTGATAATTTCAATTAATTGGGTGCAAGGTGGTTTTTCTCTCACTTGCGCGTGTTTGTTAATTTCCCGGCTCGCCATGACATCGCTTGTGCCGAAATCGACGTGGGGGCGCATTAGAGGGTGTGTCAGTCGAAATCACGTAATAATAATAATAATAAATTTAATTTTTTGGGACGCCTTTCTAAACACTCAAGGACATCTTACAATGCAAATACATAGATTTAAGAGAGTTTGCTAAGATAAAGCCAACTGATAAACATATTTTAGTAGTAAACATTTTATCTGAGAAATAAATACAAAATAAACTAAATAAAATAAAACAGTCTGAAAGTGGAAAAAAAAAGTCAAACGTCATAGGCAACCTTGAAGAGGTGGGTTTTGAGGAGCTTAGCAAACGAGGTGACCGTGGTGACATGTCGAATGTGTAGTGGAAGTGTGTTCCAGAGTCTGGGGGCAGAGCAGCTCCAGGCCCGAGCCCCCATGGTGGAGAGGTGGAATGGGGGGGGGGTGACGAGAAGTTCTGTGGAGGAGGAGCGAAGAGATCGGGAGGGAGTATATAGCAGGAGAAGGTCAGAGAGGTAGGAGAGAGCCAGATTGTGGAGGGCCTTGTATGTAATGAGGAGAATCTTTAAGTTTATACGAAACTTTACAGGAAGCCAATGTAGCTAAATCCGAATAGGAGTGATGTGATCTAGTGCAATGCTAGTTTGTAGGGGTTTAGGCGAAGGTACACTAAGCACAGACTTATTCAAAATCACACGCCACTTTCGTGTATGTTATGTTGGCCTATTTCGAGAATAATTTAACTAATGACTACTGTCCTTACCTTTTTTAATCACAAAACAAAATATATGCATGTGTATCATTGTCTTCCAACATAAAACAGTCAATATGCGTCATTACACATGGAAAACAACATGGTGTCGGAGATTTCAATATTTCTATTAACCTCATTCAACCTGAAAGGACGAGCTGATTGCCTAGGCTAATTGATCCATGATCACAACTATTTAAGGTATCCTGCTGTGTTCATAGAATGCGCAGGAAAGACTTTCGCTGTCCATTATGAAACGGGCAGTTCACCATGACAGAGACCATGCTGCTGGATAAGAGGAGCTGGGTTGATTGGCCGTAGTTGAAGACAGCCCCCACCGCTCCTACTGATAATTTATTTATTCTGATCCAACCCTTTTACAACTGCGCAGACGTTGCGCCCAATTTCCACCGCCACGTCTCAAAATTAGCAAAAATGTATTGGCCACACCTTTAGATTAAATTGCGCAGTGAATTTGCCCCGTGCGCCTCTGCTTGCATTTTGACTCGGAAACTAGGGCCCTCAATGTTACATTACATAAAATATTAGGGTCACTCCTCAATCATATATTATAGCACCCCCAGAACCCCAAACGTCACCCCAGCCTGTTTGGAAACCCAACTGTGTGGGAGGGGCAGTACTCTTGGACTTAGAAACCAAATCAACAACTCTGATGCTGGAATCAGCGAGAGTGAGAGCCCCTCGCACACCTGAATGCTGAGGGCATTATAACATGATGGGTTGAGTACACGCAGATTACCTTTCTATGGATTTTCCTACATGTGTTTTAGGATGACTGGTTTCAGGTCGTATTTCTGTCTGTTTCTCTAGATGACAGTGTGATATCGGTCTGAGGAACCTTGCCAGCATAGCTCCACAGGGATACACTTTTTTTCTGGCACATGCACATATTTTTTGTGCATGTGTGTGTTCATACAGTAGGTGTGGGTAGAAGGATTTAAGATCTTTAGCCAGCAGCCTATCCACCTTATATTGGTTGTGGAAGTACAACTACAATTAGGTATTTTAGCAGCTGCGTTAGATTAGGGTTAGGATAAAGCATCTTTCTTAAGGTAGGCCAGGCAAATCGCATTCGAATTTGATGTGTTGCATGGAGTTAGGACAGTGTTAGGGTCTGACAGCTCTGGTTCAGGGTAGGGCTGGGTATTGGCAAGGACCTCACGATACGATACAAATCACGATACATGGGTCACAATACGAAATGTATCACGATACATTGCGATATGCTACATATTGCGATACATTGCAATAATCTGCATGAAAATTTTTAAATAGAGCTGAAAATACAACTTGCTGTGTACCACCTGGGTAGTCTAATGTGTACATCACATTATAACTCAGCTGACAAATTTAGTGAAAACTATTTAATTCAAAATTTCCGTTCCAATTTATTAGAACAATATTTGCATTACACATTATATATCTATTCCCTGTCGTGTTCTGTATGTTTATGATTAAAACATTTCAAATTATTTTATTATCGATACGTGGGTCAAAAAAAAATCTATATAGTATCGTGGAATAAAATATCGCGATACTCAGCTGTATCGATTTTTTGCACAGCCCTAGTTGAGAGGGAGACAAGTAAAAACTGAAAGGCAGATTGTTGAAGTTGTTTTTTATATACTGAGAGAATATTTTATGATGTACTGATCTATATGTAGAACTGTCCTCACCACATAGGAATGCCACTGTCCACACACACACACACACACAGCAGCTGGTGGTGGTCTAACATCATAACACCAGATTTAGCCTTCATGGAGAACTTTTGTATGCGTGTATGTTTGTAAGACAAGAGTCATGACCAGCCCGTCCAGTAACAAACATCACAGGTTTGATCCCAGGTCCCAGTGTAGGGGTGGATAGAGGCATGAGAGCATTGGGTGGTGCCATTTGCTGGCTCTCTGCCTACAGTATAGCTTGTATTTTATGTACAGTACATGTACATGTACTGTATGTTGATAAGGATCTGTGCTTCTGGTGCATTCAGAAGGCAGGGACCAGCAGTTCTGGTCCCTGCCTTCTGAATGTTGAGTCTATTTCAGTTAACAGTTAGAGTTGGCTTAAAGCTAACAGTTAGCAGTGAACAGTGTGCAGTAATAAAACTAACAAATACATTTGAGAAATTAGAGATTTCTTACCCAACCTGAGCCTTACAGACGGCAACAATGTATTGACAATGTAGCGGACAACTTCAGGCTCTGGCCAGGCATAGGGGTTGTTTATTATTTTTTATTTTATCTCATCCATCCACAACATTAATAAACTGTGTGCGTGCGTGCGTGCGTGCATTAGGCTATTCTCATGACCTTTATGGTTGGCACCATGTTGCTGATGGGACTGCCAACATACACACACAAACACACACCAGGATATAAATAGTAAAGAAAGTTTGTTTGTCTCCTCTGTCTGTCTACTAGCATGCTACATTAGCCTGTACAGTCCTCAAAATACCTCTTAATTTAATTTTGTTCAGCCATTTTATGATGGCCCAGCTGTCACTGCATGTGGGGTCCAAAAAGGCATTAACACTGCCAAGGTTAGCGGTTCAATTTCCTATCTAGAGCAAAGCACTAACACTCCCAGGGTTAAGGTTCTACTCCCTGTTCAGAACAAGGAACTAGCCCTGCCAGGGTTAAGGGTGCTACTCCCTGTGTATAGTAAGGCACTACCACTGCCATGGTTAGGGGTTCTATTCCCTAGTAAAGCAGGTTGAGTTTAATTCCAGTCCCAGTGAGTAACTCTTTATTAAAAACACCAGTTCTGTGGAAGAACCGGTTGAATATTGCTCACTGCACATTTTATAATGCACAATAATACATTTACATTTATATTTAAGCATTTAGCAGACTGTTTTATCCAAAGCGACTTACAATTAGTAGCCTAAATTACCTATGAATTTGCACAACATTACTGGAAAGTGTATCATTCGCTTCTCAAAACAATTAATATTTATAATAATCTAAAGTTATCACTCTTCAAACAGTCAATAATTGCTAACTACAAACATTTTTAGTGCCTATCTAGCAGAATAGAAAGAATTTTTTTTTTTTTTTAAAGGGAGGATAGAATAAGGATTGTTAGTGGGATTAGATGCTGAAGATGAAGTAGAAAGATCGGTGGTCGAGGTACCGAGATTAATTCTGAAGAGGTGGGTTTTAATAATGGGTTTACATTAATAATGTGTTTAATAATGTGTATTATTAAAATAACTATTTTAATAATACACATGTTGATGGTCTCATCTAATCTGATCATCTGTTATGCTGATTTTGACCTGGAAACTGATGGCAGCTTCCCATTTGTCTTTTGCTGTTTCAGAGAAACTGTATAACTGTCAGGGACCAGAACTACGGCGGTCACTGTTCTCCCTGAAGCAGCTCTTCCAGGTGATCCCTGTTCCCACCCTAACTAACTCTACCCCAACTCCACCTAACTCCACTTGGCATTACCGCAATCCCACCCTAACCACACCTAATAACTTAACTACTCAATATAACTTCATTTTAATGTAACCAATAGCCAACCCTAAAGGTTTGCATCCACTAAAGTGACAATCCACCAACAAGACAAGGGGTTGTCTCAGTGAGCGCAACTCCACTTGCAACTTGGGCTTTCGAGCAGGTTGCGATAAGCGGAAACGCTAGTATCTGAAATTGAGGCTTGTGATCCGACCCGTGATCAGAAGTGCAGTGATCAAGGCAAAAATGTTTTCTATTCAGCATAACAAAAACAACAGAGGGTAAATAAAAAAATACTGCCAAAGTGGCAGGCTAATAATAACTAAATGTAAA
Organism: Percopsis transmontana; assembly: GCA_025447815.1. Classification (NCBI taxonomy): domain Eukaryota; kingdom Metazoa; phylum Chordata; class Actinopteri; order Percopsiformes; family Percopsidae; genus Percopsis; species Percopsis transmontana. The sequence goes on along the minus strand of JAOEHI010051102.1, from coordinate 8,509 downwards.
CAAAAGCTAAACTGAAAAGAAAAACACGGAGCTCAACCAGTAGAGACCAGGGAACAGAGACTGAACTGAACTCTGCCATGTGGACGATTCAGCACTGAGGAAAAGCACATGCAGGAGCGCAGTCCCGGCCTGTGTGTGCCCTTTGTGCAGTCTCCTGTCAGCTGTGGCCATCAAGTATCCACCAAGCAGATTTGTCCCCCGCCCCCCAACCCTAGCCCTAGGAAAACATGGTGCCAGCGCTAGGCGCATGGTTCAAAAGGGTTGTACTTAATCTCAAAGAGGGGGGACACCGCGTCCCCCCTCTTGTTTTGATGGCTCACCGGACACCTTGTAGGAGTTTCTGGGGGATCGATCGTTGGTTCGATTACCTCCGCACCGCCGAGGCCGATCGGGGGACGGTGCTGTTTTCCCTGTCCGGTCCTTATCTCAGTTGGGCGCGAGCGCTTCACGGGAGCGGGCCGAGTTCGGCCACGCCAGGATCCGGGAGAACCCCAGTTCACTCTCCCTCGGACTCATGGAGCTAGCGCCTGAGGAGGAGGAGAAGGCTAGCGCACGGTCTGTTTGCCCAGTGAGTACTCCCGGGATCTCGCTTCCGCGAGAGGAGCAAGCCCTGCCCTCCAGCGTGCTGGGCGACATGCCGGTAAACGTGTGTACCATTCCACTTCACCGCACAAGAGGGTGCCAGCAGTGAGTCCAGAGGGGGGCGCTCTGCCACAAAGGTTGCCTGGAGGCTTCCACCATCTTCGCCTCTCCCTTGTCAGAGCGCTCGGGGGGCTCGTCGTCTGCACTGGGGCCTGGCATGGACACAGATGGTCCGTCGTCCAAACCATCAGCCGTCAGACCAGCCAGGCCAGCTATGCCGGTCACCTGCGTGTTCTCGCCGCTGGAGCCAGCCGCTGGAGCCAGCCGCTGGAGCCAGCCGCTGGAGCCAGCCGCTGGAGCCAGCCGCTGGATAACCCACACCGCCGCAGCCTGTCTCCGGAGCTGCCGCCTGAGTGTTCTCGCCGCTGGAGCCCAGGTCCGGTCCAGTCCAGCCGCTGGAGAGCCCACGCCATCACAGTCCGTCCGCTGCATGGCCGCCTGCGAGTCCTCTGTTCCAGAGCCTGAGCCGCCAAAACACAATACGTTAGGCTACATGAAGTTGTGTGTGTGCATACTTTTGACATTAACTTAATACCTGCGTAATACCATCATTATTATATTATGCAATAAAACAAAAAAAGTAGCTTAAGGTGACTGTGTGCTTTCACAGATTGAATCACATTAGTCAATAGTACCATGCAAATCACACAGAATGACAGTCGCTATTTGAAAACAAAATTCATCCTGCCGTCCTTGCTAGCTAGTTTTACTTCAGTAAATGGCCCTCCGATCACGCGACATGAAAAATGAAGCTAGAAGGCTCAGGCTTGTCAAAGAATATGCCGAACATTGCAATCTGGAAATCTGATTGGTTAGAATATGGCAATCAACAACGTCGTCCTCATTTGCTTCAACAGCAGAGGGGGTTCACTTGAGATTCTGATTTTTCACCTGGAGACGGCACAGGTGGAAAATCTGGTTTGATAAAATCTCTAATTTATATGAGCTGCAATAGTGGAACCAGCGCAACTGAGGGAGAGAGTAGAAATGAAAGGACTTTAATAGACTGATCATTAAAAAAATTCAGTCAATGTCAAAAATGCATGCTAAATAGTAAAAAAATTCATCAGCTAATAAAACAGTGCGAGTGGACAAGATGTCACGGCCTGACGGAAAACTCAAGAGCGAACAAAGGTACACAGACACCGGCTGGGTTTAACTGGGAGAGAGGAGTAGAGAGGGCTAGCAGAGGTCATACACGATGGGCAGTCTGAAGGCGACAGTACCGGCAAGGAGCAGAGGAGAGGGGATGACCAGGAGACAGGCGAAGTAGTGTTACCAGGGAGACCAAGGAGCGAAGGTACCAGCAGACGCCGGGCAGCGGGGTTGTCAAGGCGCATGGGACAGTAGGCAGGAGATAGGGAAGTGTGTGTGGGTGTGTGTGTGTGGGTGTGTGTGTGTGTGTGTGTGTGTGTGGAGAGAGATGCAAACGTTGAGTCAAAACTCAACGTTTGCTATTATTCACATTGTTATTCATCACAGATGGGCTCACCAGCGCACCAGAGGCTGCGTCTGTAATTAAGGCACACACACACACGAGAGAGGTGAGAGTGCGAGAAAGTTAGGGGGGAAAGGAGGGGAGAGGTTGGTGTTATTGTATACTGGACTTAGGGAATTCCTTGTCTACTTTTTTGGTCACTAAGCCCACAATTATTTGAATTTGAGAAATTTAGGTAACTTTAGGTAGCAGTGTTAATTTAGTAAATGAATATTGTGACGAAAATATTCGTCAAACACCCACTTTCTAGAGAAGATGACTATGACAGACAAGATTTACTTGAAAAAACAATAACTAACTAAATTTCATCTACATTTTTATTGGCGCTATATTAGAACAGGATTCGTTTTCTATAGAGTTGCAACAATACACAATTTCAAGCGACGTAGGCTATATAGGCCTACATAAGTGTCATTTAGCTGAGAAATGAGAAAAGCGCCGTAGTTTTTAAACACACAAACACGTTAGCGCTTGAAACAAGGAGGGAGGCTGTGACACGCTCCTCTGTCTTGGTGGTGGGTACTGCAGATGCCTTCCCTTTCATGTAGTTCTCACGTGTGGTAGCCTATAGTCTTTGAGGTCCATCAAAATGTCTGTTGCATTCAAAGCGCTGTCCACACGATAGTTGACTGTTCCCTCATGCTTCAGACCGATTTATTCCACATATATTTTTACCACATAGTCTGCAAAAATGTAAAAACACACAGGGCTTGAACACTGCCTGTAAATGTAGTTTGACAGGATCTTTAGCGGGTCCTGCTGTTTTCTCGTCCCGTCAGCTTCCTGGTTTGCTGGGATCTCTCCCGAGCTGTCAGTTCTGTGCTCCTTTACTTTGGGAGATCATTAATTGGCCCGCACCTGTTCACAATCCCCAAGTCCCGTGAACCACACCTCCAAACGTTCCCTCCCACACACAGACAGGGCTAAACCATGCCCACACTCCCATAATGTCCATGTCCACCAAGAAATGACTGGTCAATGCTGTGTTGGGCCCGCTGTCTAGTGCGTAGGTTAGTGCTCTGGCCACGGTGCTTGGTCGGTTGTTCACTGTCAACCTCGTCATCTGAACACCTGACTCGTTCCAGTCCAAGTTCTTTAGCATCATTGTATTATGCTAACGTTTGGGCAAACAGTCCAAAAACGAAATAGTGCAACACTGCTCACTTTGCTGTAGCCTACGGTGGCTCTGCAAAACCTTTGTGTCTGTCCCTTTTGAAACATGCATTAAATAAGAAAATGTTCTGTTCTCTATCTCTATGATATGGATGCCATTGCTATACAGGCTAAAGTTCCCGGTTTGCGGGTTGGGTTCGGGTGGTTGATTAATGCATTTTCTTGCGGGTCGGGCGGTGCGGACTGGCTTTCATAATGGATTTCTTTCAGGATTCCAACTCGGGAGATGACAGAAAAAAGTGCCTGCGCAACCCTTTTAACGGAAACACTGCGCAGCGGCACTCCTTCTGAGTATGGTGTTATGGTGTCCACTAACACTAATACAAAAAGATAGCCGCGAGCCCAACTGGTCAAATGGAATCTCCACCAACCGCAATGGACACAGAGGCACCCTCGGGATCACCGAATGGTCGGGGCAGGACTCACACCAGCGGCGTACGTCTGCCCAGATTCCTGGCCAGTAGAATCTGGGCAGGCATTATTCACTTCAATGTCTTTTCACAACCCATGTGGCCCGCCATTGGGTTAAAAATTACTAGCAATTGCGTATTTTCTTCCCTCAATCACAACTCAATCGATACTGTCCCTTATAATTGCAAAATGGGGAAATATGACTGCTGAGTCAGGGCATGCCAACTGACCATAAATAGATATCACACGGTCAAAGGAGTATCATCACAAAACCGCTCCAGGGGAAAATCTTCCAATGAGAATTCGAAAATGAGAGGCAGCGTCAGATGACCTTGCATCACTGCTGAGCACAGCACACATTACACACGTCCCTATCGGTCATGAACGCACCCCCGCACATTCCCCCACCAACCTACTTGTTACGTCCTACGGTCTAGGGGTAACCGGGACGCAACATACGTGGCTCCCCACTCTTCCCACTCCCAAGCAAGGCCAGGACCAACGAATTCCAAAGTAGCACTTTTATTTTTCCTTCAGAGAGGAGCAATGCCCAAAACAACAAACAAAACAACTCGAGGTCACCTAACACTTATTTAAACTAAAACAAAATGTAAAGTAAAGACAAAGCTCTAAACTAGGCTTCTAACATAAAAACAGGGGAAAAAAGGGACCAAACAAAAAGGGCTTCTCCCTCCTACTAATTGCTACTAGCAGTACAGCAAAACAAGTTATTTCCTTACAGTCCAACAAGGCAAACAAATCACATCAAAGCGTCCAAAACTCACAGCTTTACAATCATACGACCTTAGACCAGCACAGGCATAGGTTAGGAGTGGCAGAGTGAAGCGCGCTGGGTTATTGGACGATTGGGCTTAAAATGTCTACCGTCCTCCAGGCGACCAATCCGAAGGAAGCAATCAGCCCGGCTGGACCAATCCGGTGTCTCCAGCTTTTCTCCATCACTTGTGCAAGGAACAGCTGATACAGAAAAATCACAACATATGACCCAAGGGTCATAACACTACTAAACCCAGTCCAATGGTACCCAGAATTAAGGGTTCCGTCAGGCGGAAGCTGGCCTTTGATGTATGTGCAACGACCGTCTATATTTCTAAGCACATCTAACTATTCTGGTGGAAGGTTGAATAACTGGAAGGTTGAAATAATTCTTACAAACTACAAAACATGAAGGTTTGGCAAAACTATAATATTAAAGAGAAAACAAATGGGGGGCCTTTTTTCACAAATACACCGACCGATGGTCATAGCCAGGGACATCGGTTTGAGAACATATAGGATATGGATCTTGGGAGCAATAGCCAGCAACACACTGAACACCAACTTTGGCGTAGGCTACTAAATACATACTAGGTCTACAGGCAACTCCATTGTAGAGGTCTAGAAACAAAGCCTGTTTTTATTAATAATTACCGGTTGGTTGGTTGGTTGGTTGGTAGGTAGGTATGTAGGTATGTTAGTTATGACTTTACTTGGTGAGGAACATGACTATTAATTCGTTATTTAGGGCATATATGATCAGTTTCACAGTGACTACTATGTCAGGAAAAGCAGGCAAGTTGTGCTGCACGCAAATATCAGAGGAGAAAAATCGGAACGACTGACGATGTTAATGAAATTGTGGTACCCGGTCGCTTTTTCTCCGTGTGCCGCTTTAATCCTGGAGTTCCCAGTTCATCTGGTAGGCTTACATTGACACATTAACACATGAACTCATGGTATTAATGATGAAAGATCGATTCATGATGACAGATTGAATTAATGGTAAATCATATGTAACTCAACTAAAGTGTGTTAATCAGACAAGAGGATTTATTTTTTTATTTGAAATATATAGGACTTCTGTTAGTGGGAGTGCTATGAGGTAGAGAGGTCGGTGGATGAGGTACCAAGGTGGATTCTGAAGAGTTTGTTTTTAAGTCTTGCGGAAGATCGGTAGTGACTCTGCTGTCCTGACTGTTGCAGGAAGCTTATTTAACCATTCCACTCATAAGTTATGATTTATGTATTAATGTACGATGGTTCATGCATTAATCGACGCTTATTCATGCAACATTATTGTAAAGTGTTAACAAATTTCACTTATTTTTTATTCTTAATCTTTGCACGCTTTTTTTGTCAAAGGCACAGATTCCCATTGGATAATACTGGTGTTTGTCAATTAAATTATGAGACCGTTAGGTAGTCAAAGTAAGCATTTTGCTACATGCAAGCTATCACTCCAGCGCATATAAAAAACGTCACCACGTCACTCAAATTACTCAGCAGCGAATTTAAAGCTTCTGTAATGTTAATATAGCAACTTAACCTTAGGGCAAAACTGTAACAACTGGAGCGCATGCACATTTCTGCGCACGCTCTCCGCGTGTTCCATTTTAGTTCGACCGGCGGTGTACTGCGCTGCACTGTGTGTTTGTTCCTCTGACTCATGCTTACTCTCGCCCTCCACACAAACCTGTTACAGAATGACCTGTTACAGCGTAAGAGAGGATTGCTTTCCCTGACCCCGCGAATATGGTTACGCCGGTGGAGGCACACTGCGAAGACGTGTGGACGCCAGCCCCTCCTGCGAGTTTTGACAGCTCCCCGCAATAGTATGAACCTGCAGGGTCGGAGGCTGCATTCTCAGGACCACACTCTCAGGACCGCATTCTCAGGACCCTAGTTTTTTGCAACAGCGCCACCGCATGGTCGGAGGCTGCATTGTCAGGACCGCATTCTCAGGACCCTAGGTTTTGGTGACAGCGCCACTGCAGGGATGGAGGCTTCAAATAATACTTTGTCTAACTACTTGGTTTTAAAGGTTTATTCCACACAAATAATACTTTGTCTAACAGCTTACAGTTTAAAATGTTTATTCCACACAAATAATACTTTGTCGAAATACTTGGTTTTAAAGGTTTATTCCACACACACCAAAAAATAGAGAACAATAATGACCCCCAACCCCAACCCCCGCCCGATGTGGGAAACACTGGGGCAGAGGCCTCAACGACTCTGAAAAGAGAGAGATGCAAAGTAAACCGAATAGTTATACTATGTTATTGACATTTGACTTTCCCAAAGCCTATCTTTAACATTCAAACCCCAAATTGGGAAATACTGTAATACAGCCATAGACAGTATGGTAATCCCTTCTTTCCTCAATTGCTTGTCTGTCTTGGTACTGCATAATAATAATAATAATAAACTTCATCCGTTAGCTAAAAGTTAGCTCACAGTAGTACAAGGCGAGAGCTAGCGGGTGTTTACATTGGAGTCAATGGGCATAAATGTCGTAAATTAGCATTTAGGCTAGTGGAACCATAGACTGTATAAAATGACACACCAAGCTAGTTAAGTAGCCTAGAGTGATGGATTCATTAAACAAGTACGACCAGTTCGTTTTCCAGCAAGCATAAGATTACAGATTATTGTAGAGAATTTTAGACTCGACTAGCTAATATTACCGTTAACTTTGCTGTCAAATTCAAGACAGGAGAAGTGTTTTTAACATTAAACAAACAGCACATTATTACAATACTTACGCTCTGATCGTTATCCATATTGTGTATATCTCCAATTAAATAGATGGCGCTGTCGCAAAAACCTAAGGGTCCTGAGAATGCGGTCCTGAGAGTGCGGGTCTGAGAGTGCAGCCTCCGACCCTTCAGAAACACCCTTCTCGCTCCCCGGAGACCCTGGAGAAATTCTTCGGGAAGTACGACTCGTCGTATTACTGCGTGTGTCAATAAAAATGTGCAGAGCACAGATAAACTTGTGGACAGTAGTTATTATGCTATATTTGGCATCCAAACAGGAACAAGAACCGAGCAAAAATCATTTCGGGAACCGTTTTAAGCAGTATGAGAAACACAGCTCGGGAGTGACACCAGGAAGCCAGAAGGCTGGTGGGGAAAAAAGGAACCAGGAACCCACATACATTCCTGAGAAACATGAACGTTAAGCAGGCAGTGTTTAAGTCCTGTGTGTGTAATTTATGCAAACCGACTGGTTGGATTACCTCGTGTGTCAATAAAACCGTGCAGAGCACAGGTAAACTGCAAACTACTGTCCTTGTGGACAGTAATTATTATGCTACAATACTATTGCACTCATTTCTGTAGTTTGCGCTTTTTGCACCCATATACTGAAACGCTAAGCTTTGCCCCTGCTACTTGCGCCTGATTTCACACATGAATGACAAAAGCAGAGCGGAAACCAGGAAGAAGCTTTGTCAAACTTCATATCAGGAATAGTTTGTAGTAGGCTAACAGCAAGACGTTGCAGCAGCAGTGAATGTTGTGACTTTTGAACTTCCTCTCAGAAATAACTTAAAAAGTATCGAAGAAAATTATCCAAAATACTAGATGGAAAGTGTCACAACATAGACATCAGAAGACATTATTCTAATGTCTATGTAAACGAAGATCACAACTACTGCGGTCACTTTTAGCTGATTGCGATTGCAGAGAAGACTGCAGCCATCCAGCGAGGAAGGCTCTGTGTTCCATGTCTCAATATTTAAAATCTCGATGATCGTGTCCCATAAATGTGACACTTTCTGTAATAGGCTACATGGCACTATTGTTTATAATATGTGATATACACTCACATAAAGGATTATTAGGAACACCTGTTCAATTTCTCATTAATACAATTATCTAATCAACCATGCACATGGCAGTTGCTTCAATGCATTTAGGGGTGTGGTGCTGGTCAAGACAATCTCCTGAACTCCAAACTGAATGTCAGAATGGGAAAGAAAGGTGATTTAAGCAATTTTGA
>JAOEHI010051101.1:7739-17739 GCA_025447815.1 Percopsis transmontana | reverse complement strand
AGAATTGGGTTTAGGGAGACTAAGAGACTAATACAAATAAAAAAACTCAATGTGACGCTGCATATGAAGCCTATAGGCGGCATGGCGAATAGGAGGATGGTTGGTAACCACAGGCAGGTGAGTTAACTCCTTCCTCCTTCTCTCCCTCTGGATCTCTCTCTCTCATATCTCCTGGTTAAATCTCTCTTTGCACCGCTTTTCACTGTGTGTTCTCCCCCCCCCCATGGCAGGGTATTGACTAGGAGAATAACTGTGCTGTTGTAAAAGAAGAAATACGATTAATACGATTTAAAAAGTGATCCCACTTGATGTTTGACTGAGAGGCCACAGGCAGAGAGAGCCCTGCTCAGAAATGAAAGATGAGCGTAGTGTGTGTGTGTGTGTGTGTGCGTGTGTGCCTGTGTGACCAGAAGAGTGCGTGTTTGGGTAACGTAGAGAGAACTTATAATGAACGACAATGAAGGGAGCTTAGCGAGTAGGAATCAGCCTCCTCGCTCTCTTGAGATGGTGAAGGCAAGCGAGTGTTGAAGCGTGAGAATAGGCTGGCGTTCCCGGGGAGAACAGGAACCTTTTAGCGAAAGGGGTGGAGCAGAGCTGTGCAGGGAACGCTTCCAGTGTGTTTCTAAACTCAATCTTCCTCCACCCCCCCTTTTTAATCCCTTACTTGCCTGTCCATCAAGGTCACTCTGGTAGGTTTGGTGCAGTGGTTCTCAAAAGTTTTCAGTGAAAACCCCCTAAAAACCCTGAACACCACCACGTGTATGCACATTTTAGTAAAAACACTAGATTAATTTTATTTTGTTTTTGCAAATGTCATCTTACGATGCCGTAACCCCTTGGGGTCCCAACCCAGTTTGAGAACCGCTGGGTTAGTGGTGTAGACGAGGGATACAGAACACATGAAAGAGGGGGAGAGGGTGAGGGGAACTTTGCGAGAACATCAGCGCAGTAGTAGCAAGTTGCAGAGAGGCACACAGATAAGCTAATGTATTGTGGATGGCTTGCAGCAATACAATTCTATTAAGCAGTGTCGAATGGGTAAATTAGATTACCTTGGCTGGTTTTCTCTGGTCAGTAGTGGAGCAGTAACTCTTTGCCTGCGGTGTTGTACTGGTTCATAGTCGCAAAGGTATAAAACACAGCAGGAACTGTGGAAGGTCTCGTCCTAGAATGGTGTAACGGTTAAACAAGGTTTAAATTTTTGATATATCAAAAATTACCAACAGTAACTACAGAACTAAAAGAAACACATGTTTCTTTTAGTTACTGTTGATCTCATTACAGGGAGAGGAAGATGATTGTTCAGATGCAGGTTATAGAGGATTGTAATAGCATCATGGAGATTGCCTTGGCCAAAGGTTACTGAAATCTTTCTGCAATCCTTGTCTGTATTCTTGGGGGATTGTAATGGATTACTCTGGTAGGCTGAATATCAGCACCGTTGGTGTCTTCTGCAGAAGTGGACCGGCTTTTTAATACACAGCCAAAACAAGAGGATTCCAGCCCTATTCAGCACTCCCACCAGAAATAGTTGTTGTTGTTGGACAGAAATGTGCCGCGATGCTTTTTAAAGAATGCGGAAGCCAAAGTCCATCTTGTAAAGCTGCGTTGGTGGTCAGACTCACACAGAGGAGAACAGTCTTAACCATGTCATGATGGAGCTGGAGCCAAGCCGCCACCATTCAACAAAGGTGGATATAGGCTCTGCCATAAGCTCATTAGGTGAACACACTAAAGCAAGGTTGGAATAGATTACGCTGAGTTGAACAGTAAGCCCATCATTAGCCCGATGGAGATGTAATGCCTAGCCTACATGCTATTGTGCCGAGACAGCAGATCCCGGCTGCTTTTTCTGCTTCCATTTTAATACCTACTATGAAGGCCTGTTCGGTTTACGGTATCTGTCTCTTCCCTGATGCTCTGTAGCAGGGCGGTGCCACGGCACTGTTCCCATAATGCTGTATGAGCAGTGTTTTCCTTTCTGCCTTAGAAATGAACACCGCTCTCAGAGATACGGTATCTTACAGGATGGCTCCAGCGAATTCTGACCTGGGTGTGGTTTTTCTCCTATCCAACCCCGTAGTGATATGTCTCAAAATCCAGTTACTTAACTTTAGTGTTCTCACAGTCTTGGTTTTTATTTTTAAATCTCTCCCGCCTGTCATGTCTGCTACGTGTTTGTCTGCTTCGTGTTAGATAAAACAAATAAAGACATAGCTAATTTTAAGTATATAGGGTTCAGGCTGAAATTGGTCGAAAATATCCTTTAATATCCTTTAATATCCTTTTGCATAGCTGATCGTAGCAGCTACGGTAAAAACAAACCGGAGTTAATGGGCAGAATGACGTATAGCACAGAAGTGTGTACAATAGTACAAAAATCTTTTTGGAGATATGCAATTCTCATAATTCTTCATTATGTCCCATTAAGACCCAGTATAATGATCACGTGGCATTGTACTAATTCTGCTCTTCAATCACATTGCCGCCAGAAAGTGTGTGTGATTTGTGTTCGTGACAGCAGTCGCAAGAGAAGGCGACAGCTGCTCTGGTAACATAATAGTAAATGACACACCTGGTCCAGTGACAACATCACCTTACTTTCTGTAGAATAGAACAGTGAACAAACATAATATACATATGACCTTGTCATTTGTCTGTCCTTTGGGGAAAAGCAATTATTATAACAGATGATCACATCACAAAACAGGTGATGTCATTTTAATTGAACAGAACAGGCTTAGTTCATAAATTCCTGACACTAGATTATTACGGTATGGTATATTCCATGTTTTTAGTGTCTGTATGTCTAAGCATGTTTTAATGTAATTGTTTTCGAGTTATGCACCTGCTCATGCCTTTGGTCTGTGTCACACAAAGCCCACACATGCTGTCTTGTGATTGGCTGCTGATGATGCAATGTATTTTGTCAGCAGAGCTGTTTGCTTTACTGGTCTTTCCCATGTAATTGACTCTGCAGGAATAGTTTTATTGAGATGTAGATAACTACATCTTGATGGAATGTAAATTAGCTTAATAAATTATCAACATGATTTGCAAAATTCCACGGCTGCTGAGACGCAGCCCTAGCATAAATTGGGATAAGCCGGGCTGTGTTCCTGTGATGGCTGTTTTGTTTGTTTGTGAAAATGCCAGTTTTTTTCCCCGTCCAACACAGCAAGCTGTTCCTTATGTTAGGTTTGGTTCATGCTATGTCCCCATCTCTGCGTGTTGTAAATGTACCAGGGTTATTGTGCACATATGTCTGCCAGCACGCCAGGATGTATGTTTTGTGTCAGTGTGAATCATGGGAGACCAGGGAGACATATATGAAAATTGAAATCCAATTATTCACAAAATGAATATAGATATATAATATATATAATAAGACTGTCCTATATATAATAAGACTGTCCTACAGTATATATATAAAATTGGAATTTTTTTCAATTGGTAGAAATGCCAAAAAGTGACTTTCAGGTCAAGCATGAAACCAATAGGCTATAGGCCTACGTCGTTTTCACAATTTGTAAGCTCTCCAGATTCAATGGTAAGCACACTAGTAAGCTCTGAAGTACATTAAATATTCATGAATTTAAATATTACATGCATTTATCAAAGGTAGCTGAGCCCATGCTACGATTTACAGTTGAATTTGATATCTCTTTTTGCATGGAGAATATATAGCGGGAAGTAAAATAATAAAAAAATATATTCATGCTTTTCATGTTTTACAGGAAACAGAAAATGAGATACACTTTCAGGATATTGAAAGTGTATCTATTCATAGTAAAAAATAAATGTTCACTATAAAACTAAGAATAATTATGTTGACCCACACTTGACCCAAACCAAATTAAAATAATTTGTACTATTTCTGTAATATGAAATGTTCTTATTATTATTTAGGCCTATTGAATTCAATAGGCCTTTTTCCATTAAAAAATGGAAAACTAGTTTAATTGATTTAAGTACCTAGCCGAGGTTCTCTGTTCATTTCTTTGCTAGAGGTGGATTAGTTCTAACCTGATGTGCTAGTGGACAGGCACACTTAAAAGGGTCTTTTGCATCTACTACAGCCAGAGAGCAACAATATCCAGAATCTAATTTGGACCTAATGGCAAGACAAAGTCACCTAGGCTACTAAATTAGTTGATTGACATGCCCTCTCTATGGGTATATTTCCATCATCAGGCTATTTACAGGTGGCAAAACGTTTTGAATGAGGCTTATTTTGAATTTAAAAAAAACAAACATTGACTTTAAAGAACAAAAACACACTTTATTTTCTATTTGGTGGAATTTGCAATAAAATGAATCTCAACTTAATTATAGTAAACAAGTCAGCATGCTGGAATTAATTCTATGCCAGAATCAAGATGGCTTGCTCTCTGGAACGCACACGTGCGCACACACACACACACACACACACACACACACACAGATCTTGGCATTATTCATGGTTGCTTTGACACATACGTTCATTCACCTGTCTACACCTTTCAGCTTACACTTGTTGGTCTTATTTTGTGTGACAATGCAATTTGCAAATCAGACTAGGCTACAGATAAATGGATTAATGGAGCCTACCAACCCACCCGATGTCTTGTTTAAGTGTGCAATCTCACATCAAATAGTTGTTGTTCCAAGCCAAGGGCACGCATTTTCTGTCTCAGGGGCTTAGAAACAGTTCAGGAAAATAGCAGGCATTATGCCTTAGCAAAAACAACCAATCAGCACAAACCACAACTGTGATTGGCAGTGTGAATGATGATCTATAGGACTGACTGCAATTTGTAATGCACTATTTTAGTAACTGTCCATCACATGACAATAATGCATACTGTCACATAACCACATACACAAATTTGACTGTTAATAGATTTCTGTGGGTAAACTGTCGATATTAGTCACATTATTGAAATGGAAAATATGGAGATATATTTTATTCTCCAGTTTTTATAGAAAATGATTCACCAACACCTACACAACACCTCCGACAACCAATGGTGGCGCCAGAGATTTTCTTTTGCTGCTGCTATGGGGTTGCTTGACTTTTCAGCAAGGTTACTTTAAAATGTAGGATTTCCCATTAATGTGTCAGTCGCCACAGTTTAATTCTACCGCAACATCCCCGACACGTGCACACACGTGCAGACACGCGCGCGCACCCCCACACACCTGCACATGTGCATTCTGTGTTAAACACAAGGCAAGATATTCAGCTCATGGGATATAGATGTAAGGTTCACAAGCCAGCCTACGTAAACACACCTCTGACTAAAAAAATGTCACACAATTATGCCACGGCCAGGGCTTGCACACAAGTAGCAATCAACACACACAAGTTTGTGGATATTTCAGCCTCACATTCTGAGAACACAAACTCATGCTGCCAGTTACCAACACCTCAACTAATGAATCGACAGTATTCCATTCCATAGCCATAATGAGCATAGCATAGAGATAACTATAAGGAGTCCAAATTTGAGGCTTAACCGCCAAATGCATTAAATTCTCATGCACTTATTAGCAATCTTCATAACAAAACAATGCGTGTGTTGTTGTGGTTGAGTGTGAAGGCATTAATGATTTTGTCACAGTCCAGGGCCCTTGGCCTCTCAGTGTTTACAGCCAACAGTGTCAGGTCACTGGTTCGAGAGTCCCCACTGCTGTTCCTCAAGTAGTTTTTCAAACGACTCACACAAGGAAAGTGGCGCACACAAGCGTACTGATGTGACGGGAAGTGTCAGAGATCAGTTTGTACAAGTCTATAAACGTATCTTTGTACGTGAGGGATACGAACTCCTGAGTGCTGGTGATAGTATGGCCCTGTTAATATCGCTAATGTACAAAAACTTTGCGCTCTGGCTAACAGGATGTTAAAGTAAGGTCAAATGTTCAATGCATGCTGCGTCCATTTGCTGAATCAGATCAACTGTTGGTTTTATTTTTTTTAGTCTAAAAATAATCGGTTTGCTTTATCAATGTATTTATTTATAAATTATACGTTATACATTAAAAATATAAAATTTGAAATATACCACAGAAATTCTTGGGGGTGGCATGGCTATCCTTGGGGTAGCTACAGCACCCCCAAGCCCCTCCCTGGCACCACCCCTGACAACCAAATGAACAAACAAACAGCCTTATACTGTATACTGTACCTTGTTAACGGAAATGACTCAGGACAAACTGAAACAAGGTCACTATTAATACATATGTGAAATTATTATACTTGGTATTTTACCAAAACAGAAGTATTATCTTAACTGCACAACTGTCCATTTTTACAGTGTTAATCAATCCCTTTTGAACAGCTGGAATGTTACATACAGGCCAACAGGAGCCCCCTGATAAACCTTCTCTGTCTCAGTCTGGGAGACCACTTGTAAATGATAGACGCCACTGCGAAACCTGATACTGTCCCAAAACAAGGAGTAGATTTAATGTCCATAAGCCTCACCTGGTGTTTTGTTGGGCCTGAAATAGAAATGTTGCGCTTGCAACGTCTTCAGCAAAAAAAATAGGTCAAACACAAGGCTGGGTTTAACACATCTCCTCCTACACCTTGCACCACAAGGTATTGTAGATGACATGGAAGAAAGAAAAAAAACCCTGCATTGTTCTCATTACAACCATGCTGTGTTTTGAAGATCAGCAATTTGCAGTCATAAAACATTTATCAGCAGCATGTTTCAAAGGGTTCAGAGAGAGTTGAGCTGAATCACTTATGAACTTTCCAGAGTGCAGGCTAGAATACGTTTAGGGAGATCCCGGTTTAACATACATTAAGGTTGTCTTGGTACAAAGGAAGCATTTCCGGCGTCCCTCTTTAAACACAAAGGTCAAAAGTGGGAATATGGTGCCAGAATGATGCAGCGGTAAAAGGGTGCCCTTGATAAATGGGCTTAATGCTTGTCACTCAATTTGACAGGCCTTCACCTTCTTTGTTATTCTCTCTAACTTGTTCTTTTCATTCCTAAATTGTTGTCCAAGAACACCATGTAGACTAGGCTCTGATCTTATGGAAAGATATGTTTCCTTCTGCAGCTGACATACTGGATTGTCTCAAATCTAATTCTTAGTCTTTGCAGACCAATGTTATCTTCGTCTCCCGTCTTTCACTTGTTCCTTTTACGTTACAGTTTGATGTATTAAACTGTAGAAAGGGATTTATCAATTTGAGAATTGCCATGCAGTGTCATTAAAGACTGTCTGTGTTGCCTTTAGGCTTGACAGCAAATTAGATTTGAATATTTATTCCACTGAAGTTCACTTTTAGCTGTGAAACAGTGTCTCTTCTTCATTTAAATGTGTTTGGGTGGTTTCTTTTGTATGATTACATATGTGCGTATATGCGTTACTAGTTAGTTTGACAGCAGTGTGTGTGCATGTGTGTGTGTGTTTGCACAGGTATGTAGGTGGAATGAAGGGCTTTAGTTTCTGGATTGGTACAAGGCCGGCGGTAGCGCTAACGCAAATGTAATGACAATTCCGTTGGGTAAGGTGGTTTTCTCTCGTCTGGGTGCGTTTGCTAATTTCCCGGTGCACCATGACATAGCTTGCGCCGAAATGGGTGTGGGAGCGCAGTTGAGGGTGTGTCAGTCAAAATCAGGTGGCACAGTGCTAGTTTGGTGTCAAATAAAACGAAATATTGCGCCAGCGTCTCTGACTGGTCAGACCACATCTTAGCGCAGACACAGGCGTTGTGTGGTAGTTTCCGGGCTTTAGGCGAAGGTGCAAGCAAGGACATCAGTTTTGACAGTTTCCTCCGTGGAGATGTTTTCTGCCAGTCTGGACTTTGGTTTATTACAATATTGGCAGTTCGCCGAGAACATGAGAGCACGCTGCTGTTAAAGCGAATGAGAGTAGCTGATTTGATTGGCTGTAAAGACATGTTAACACCCATGAAATAACTTATACTATAGTGATAGCCAGCTTAGAAGCAGATATAGACGGATATAATAGCAC
The DNA here is from genome assembly GCA_025447815.1 of Percopsis transmontana. Classification (NCBI taxonomy): domain Eukaryota; kingdom Metazoa; phylum Chordata; class Actinopteri; order Percopsiformes; family Percopsidae; genus Percopsis; species Percopsis transmontana. The sequence continues at coordinate 9,765 of JAOEHI010051101.1, read as the reverse complement.
AGCCAAGCTGGATGGATGAACTGGAGACCATTGCGATCAAGCGATGATGCTGAAACGTTGCATGCAAATAGCATGGGGATTCTGAACCCATTAGAGCGAGTGAGTTTGAAAAGGTCAGGGTTAAATTTGCTGGTCGGACAGGCTTATACCCACCCGCTTTCACAATGCCGCTTCATGGGCTTTGTGTTTTCTCATCGATTAGCTAGTTGCTGTCCATCTCTTCACACAGGGTCAACTGTGTTAACAGGAAAACAGGGTCTTTAAAGGACCCCTGTCGGACAGTTGTGTGGTGACTTGTTTTGTATGGACCTGATAGGGAACAATCAAATCCTTACTAACAAAATCATTTTTCCAAAATTCCTCTCTATGCAAAAAAGCATTGTGTAAAACAAGCCAGTCAGATTTGACCCCAGGTATGACATAATTTCTTCATCTCTGACATTACAAACTCTGAGAGCCACAAAATAAATCAAAAATGTCATGGGGGGGAAAAAACTGTTCTTGTGGCGTGGGGCTTTGGTCCTGATGGACCTCAGCCTCCTGCCAGAGGGGAGTAAGGCGTGAGACCATGAGCATTGTAGGAGGAAGAGTAGAGATGAGTGCCATCCACTCAGCATTCAGGTGCGGCACGAGCATGCACTCATCAACAACACAAACCTAGACCAAGCTGTGGAGAGACAGCTGCAGGGAGATTCTTCCACGCTGTGAAAGTGGTAGGGTTACAGGAGATTGCTGTTTCATTGAGCTGTGCTCAGTAGTGGTCGGGTAACAAAGAATGTGTGGGCAAGTGATTTTTCTGAATATGACTGGATGGGATTGTGTGGCGTCGGGTGCAGTCTGCCCCCGTGACTGTTGCTGGCTGTGGAGAGAGATCCATCGGTCACAATTTGAGCAGCGAGAAGTAGCCTTCAGATGTTTGACCTTGGCAAATGACATTAGCTCAGTGAATTCGCCGAATTCACTGCCAGTGTCAGTCTGCGCTGTAGGGTATAATAGCAACAAATGAAGGTTTTTTTAATTGAATGCCTTTTTGTCCTCAAAATGATATATTTAGATATTCTGCCCATAAATAAACGCATGCGTTCAAGGAAATACAATCAGAAATCGATGCATAAGCACATGCACCAAGCCTTGTATTTCCCCCACAGTTACTAGGAAACAAGCGGGCCGCCTGTTGGGGCTGTCAGTGTGGATGGGAGGCATATAGGCACTAAATGGGCGATGCCATGGGGCTATAGGCCCCCGGCTCTGTTTAAATTCAGCACGCCGCTTTGCCATGCCACAGTAACATGCCTGTACATGCCTCACACACCTCAGTCAGCCTCAGCTGACCAATTACTGCCACTTCCCAGCTGCCGTATACATAACGAATGTGTGAGAAAACACAGAACACACACACACACACACACACACACACACACAGACGTTTTACTGTAGTCAAGCAGGGTATTTTGCTGTGCTGATGAGTAAATGTCCCCCCTCAAAAACACATCATTAGCAATATACTGTAAATTCACCTTAATCTCTTGTGTGGTAAACAAGTCCTCCCTCTTAATGGCCCTGCTCGGCTTCATTCTGCGTGGACGTAGCACAACCACACATAAAGCAATTGATTTGTTTGAAAAACACAAATGCAGCAGCTGACCTTATAGTCCCCGTCTCAATGTTTGCACAAGAAAGGCCCACGCATGCAGGCAGGTGCACTCGCTGTTATTTTTCTTGCATGTGTGTGTGCGTGTGTTTGTATGTGTGTGTGTGTGTGTGTCTGTGTGTGTGTGTGTGTGTGGGTGTGTGGGGGGGTGGTAATTGTAGAGCAGGCTCTTTGTTTAGCTGCGACTGATTGATCTATTATCTGCCGAGAGTGGTTGAGTGGGCGCTGCTGTGTTCCCGCAGCCCTGCTCGGTTTGGTTCGGCTGGCAGCTGTGCTCCTCTCTCGACAGTGGAGGGGGGGTTGGCTGCTTTTCCACACGCACCCCGGGGGGGGGGGGCCCCGGGCGCCCGCCCCCCCCCGCCGCCCGCGGGGGGG
>JAOEHI010051100.1:0-19418 GCA_025447815.1 Percopsis transmontana | reverse complement strand
TTATAGTGTGTGTGTGTACATGGTAAATGCAACAAAAAATGACAAAACTAATGAACAACAAACAGAAAAACATGCTACAGCTGGATATTTGAATTATGAGAAATATTTAGGGGCAAGCGGGCTACAGACAAGATGAACACCGAAAATGTCAAGAGAAGTGGACAGCGGTACTATATGGTGCCAATCCACAATTCGCAATAAAACCTAACAATTTCGAAAGCCATTTCCGAACGAGACGTGCAAAATCCGATGATGAATACCCAACTGGAAATTGCTTTTATGCATGGTGAACAGCAAAAACGAATTCACAGAACAAACTCCATGTCCGAGCATTTGACTGAGGCATCGTTTGAGATAGCATGGATTTTAGCTACAGCGAAAAAATCATGTTCGATGCAGAGCTGGTAAAGGAATGTTTTTTGGCTATAGCTGATATACTGCACCGTGTTTCAGCATTACAGTGGACGAAAGCACAGATGTGTGTGATGTTGCCCAATTGTGTGTGTGGGCCAGGTTCCCGAAAGAGGAATCGTTCAGAGAAGAAATGTTATGCTTATATCCACTGCAAGGCCAAACTAGAGGAGAGGATTTCCTGAATGCACTTCATTTTTTTAACGAGAACAATCTGGTCTGGTCTCACATCTGTGTGCACAGACGGCACCCCCAACATGCCAGAGAAGAAGGGACTTATTGGCCTGATGAGGAAAAGAGAAGACATTCCTAACTGTCACTCCATCATACACCAGGAGGCACTCTTATCAAAACTAAAAAATTAGTTGCAAAATGTGATGCAGCTGGTTGTACTGAATTATCGACATATTTAGGCTGTTAGCAATTATTTTGAGAATGGAATAATACTGTAGAGCTATACCGTATACACCATATAAATTTATTTTATTGTATTGTATGTATTCTCTTTTTTGTTTACTTTTACTTTATATTTTCTTTATTGTCCTGAGTCAAGTGTGCACTACGACCAAGCATTTCACTACAATCCATTGCTGCTGCACTGTCTGTGACCAATAATAAAAATGGAATTATATATTTAATCTTGAATCTTGAGATTGAGGTAATACAAAAATGATTCACCCTATTGCACATTGATGAAAGCCATTCCACTTGCATTTCTTATCTGCAGTTTCATACTGGTGTGTAACCATAACCAACATTCTACTTTATCGCAAACAGCAAACGGAAAATTGCAAGATTGTAGTCATAATGAAGGGCAAAAAAAGACCTGCCGACCAACAGCAAATTCCTCAAGTAATAAATATCAAAAGATTTTTAAATCCGTCTTTGCTGCAGAACTTGTCACAGTCAAGCATTAAGCATTTTGCTGTGTCATGCCCCCACCCAACGTATATGCATATGCAATCTATACTGCTTGCTTGAGTTTCATCTGACCACAGCCGGTCGCAACCCCTCAAAATGCAGTGTTGTCAGCAGTTTTAAGGTTAATGGAGGCCTCTGACTAGTGTTAATTCCCTGGATGAGCTGGAAATAGTCTGTGTGCGAGGAACATTGTCATCAAAAGAAATTGCCGGTCAGTAGATATTGCCGAGGTGCTCTTGAGCAAGACACCCTAACACTACTTGAAGCATGAGACTTTACACCAGATTAAATGCCAGGAGTGTATTGGCTTGGTGTAGCATGATTGAATGGGCTCAGGCCCATTACACATACACCTGCTTTATACAGAATTTAATTGATTTGTCACATGAAGCATTTGCGTTGCAGATGATATGGATTTTACTGGGATGACTAGAGTATATGGTTGTTGCTGTGGTATACAGAAACCAGCAGGTTTGGCCTACATAACGTTTATTGGATTGACATGGGAGAATGATTACAGATAACACACAGAGACAGCAAAGACAGAGACAAGGGCTAAAAGCAATTCGTATAGATCTTGAATACGTGTTTTTTGTTTGTGTGTGTGAGCTTGTATGTGTGTATAACTTAATCTATTGACCACTGATCAAATCTTTTTATGTTAAACTAGAAAACAACCAAAAAGATTATATATGATTTTTTTTGCAGATGTGACGAAATGGGGACACTACTCAAGAATTTATATGTTTGCATATGCGTTTATATATGTGTGTGTGTGTGTGTGTGTGCATGTGTGAGTTTTTTCTCATTCAGCAGTACTGTGGAGAACAAATCTCCTGCTTACAAACAGTAAATAAAGGTGTGTTACCATGGAAAATCTTATTAACGCTGCTGAAACTACAACCCGATCTGATATCAAGCGAGAAATGACGAAAGCCTCTCAAGAGTTGCTGAGCTGAGCCATACAAATTTACTTTTCAATATCTGAGGTTATGAGCGGTTACGGGAGTCTCAAAACAATCCTGGTGGAATTATTATCTAAGCTACTAGCTTTGTTACTAGATCTGTCATCAGGTCAGTGTAAGGGATTACCGTTAACTGTTTTTCATCATTTATTCATTTCATTCTTTTTTTTCTCTGCATTTCATAACCATGACTGCTTCAAACCCGACTCCTTTTTTTTGGTGGTGAATTGGTCTGGTGAATTGATCATAGTAGCCCCTGAAACTACAACCACTCACTCAGCAGATTTCTTCTAAACCAATCGCTGCCTGGACAAGACGTGGACCATATAGGGGGCCACAAATTATTAGAGTTTGGCCTCTCTGGTAAACAAACCACTCTGGTAAACAAACCACTGCTGTTTGATGTAAAGGGTTACACCTTTGAAGTTGACGTAACTTTTCAGGAATTTATCAGAACTGAAAATGAACAAGCTCTCATGAATGGAGAGTATGCTTAATCAATCTATTACCTCAATCATTGAATAATATTAGAGAAACTGACATTTGTTTATATGAAAAAGTTTCAAATTTAGGCTTGCTACTAGCCTTTTGTTATTGCTAATACAAACTCCGACTTGAATGTGTTGGTGGAGGTGGCTGAGTTCAGAAAGTCTCACAACCGTTTCGATGGGTTTCTTGGCCTTTTATGCGGTAATGCATCATCAATCATTATACAGGGCTTCACATTTTACCTTGAGCAGTATAAACTGATGCAGGCCCCTGGGTGTTTAACATTGGCAGTAAATGACAAAAAGATGAAACGGGCGGTGTTTCACGGGTTATAAAACATCGGGGCAGAGGACTGTGTGTCTACAACCGGGTCCATCCCTGGAATGACACGTTTGTGTCCTGCATGTACTCACATATACAGCAGTGGTGGTAAATGAGCTAAGGCCCATTAAAGCACACCCATTTGACATGAATCTCGCAGTACGTGTGTGCGCGTGCGTTTTGATGAATAAGTAAAGGCGTGCCGCTGTCACACACAGCTGCGGCCTGCTTCCGGACACACGTGGACACCACCGTTACATAAAGGCCAGCAGGAACAGCTAGCAATCCCACCATAAAGACACGCACACAGAGCTAGGCCTTTATTCAAGGCTCAATGTGCTCTCTCTCTCTCTCTCTCTCTCTCTCTCTCTCTCTCTCTCTTGAACTTTGTATCTGCATCTTTGAATAGGGGCAGAAATGTGTGTATGTGTGTGACTGCCTCTTTCCCCTCTCTGTCTCCCTCTCTCTCTCTCTCTCTCTCTCTCTCACTCTCTCTCTCTGTCTTGTTCATAGTGGATTAGTGGGATCGGGGTGGGGGGGGCTAATTAGTAGATCGATGGTGTAATTAATGTGGTCATTAGGGTGCTATAAATGTTAGCACACAGGGATCTGACAGCTCGACGATCGATATTGTAATTAAACCCCCCTGATCACACTTACCATAAAAGCTAAATATGACCACACATATTAAATGAATGCAAGAAAACAAACGTTCACACACACACACACACACCTAGTGACTGCCTGGTTTTATGGACATGTAGCCCATTATCTGTCTGTCTAATTACTAAGCTATATGAACGGGCTTTTCCCCAATGCGCAAAAATCAATATGTGGCCTCTGCTGCATCTTTATTGGGGGCGTTATGTGTGTGGTAAGGTGGTGGGGAGAGGTTTGATATAGAGATGAGGGATGGGGTGATAACGACGACAAATCGGGTGGATGAGAGGAGGAGGGGGAGGAAATTGTTATGACTTGGGGGTTGGGGGGCAGAATTGCCTGACAGATGGGAGAAAATGTGGAGTGTGTGCGTGTGGGGGTGGGTCATTTTAAAGTGGCGATATGGAGCTGGAAATGGCTTGGGGAGGGGGATGAATGGATTTTGTCTGTGGGGTGTCACAGGTTAAGTGAGAAAGGCAGAGGGAGGGTGATGGCATTTTTGGATGGACAAAAATACATTTGATGAGAGAAGTATGGATGGTGTGTGTGTGTGTGTGTGTGTGTGTGTGTGTGCGTGTGTGTGTGTGTGTGTGTGTGTGTGTGTTAGATACACTATGTACTGTAAAGGTTGAAAGGGGTTGCGAGTTAGGACAAACCTGAAAGGAACATTAAGCCTCAATGATAATTCATGTCTGTAATATTTCTGTAATCAATCTTAAAGTATGAGTTTTATACCAACTCTAAACTAACAGAAATGAACAGAACGAAAAAACAACTAATGCTCTTACTGTGATGACTGTCTACTGAAGCTTTTCCCTTCATATTTTCCCATTGCCTTTAGTGCAAACAACGTTGGAAAAATAACCCATTTTAGTTCTTAGACTTACAGAAACTCCGCAGCATGGAAATGTAATGTAATGTTGCAGTTTTCATTTCCAATGCCAAAGGCACCTACTGACTTACAACACTAATCAACCTGGTGTTTAGCGTGGTGGCAACACAACAGCCAGCCTCCTAACTCCTCTACTGTCAAACACTGCTTGCTGTTACATGTAAGAGTTAATAGGACTCTGTCTCACCTTCTTGTCAGGCTACCAAGGTTCTTTTTATGCTTCACTATCACAGTCCATCCTTTATGACCACACCAGCAAGGTAAATCCTCGCCCTGTCAATGGTGAACTGAGATATGTGACTTCTAGTTATGTTAAAAACTAGATCTAAAATAATAATAATTATTTGTAATAAATCTTGAAATGATCTTGCGGCTCCCCGAAAGTGGACCCACAGGGAACCTGACCCCCGCTCTGAGAACCACTGCCTTAAGGAATGATGGATAAGAGACTAAGGGTAGAGGAGAGGTAAAGGGCAGACTTAGAGAGGCTAGAACAGACATGATAACAAGATGAGATGAGGTGGGGTGGGCTGAGTTCAAGGACAGGTTAATCACAGAGGTCAGGACGGAGAGATAAGTGGACCGTATTGGATGAGAAGGTGTCAGAGTGGAGGGAGGTTGATGGCAAATAAATATGAAATATACTGATAACATAGATGTCCAGATTCAATGAAGGAGTCATTTTAAGGGGCAGGAAAGTCTAGTGGTCTAGGTGTTGGACTCCCAGCCGGAAGGTCGTGGGTTCAAGCCGCAGAGTTGGCCTACCTATAATCATCCTTGAGCAAGATGCCTAACCCCTATCTGCTAATAGCAGAATGTAATTGTAAGTCGCTTTGGAAAAAAGCGTCTGCTAAATGACATAATTGTACATTTGTGCAGTAAAAAAGGTGGCTGATAGCTTGACGGAGACAAGATATACTGTATAAAGCTTTATTACGTGTGCAAGGTGCTGAGGGGGTGTCCAGGGGTGTCCGGAAGTGACCCTCTTTGCAGACACACACGACGGAGCCCTCTTCCTCTGCTACGCTGTTGGCCGGGCAGGGAAAACACTCCTGTTGCCGTGAAGACATCTTATAGGAGCCAGGGGGGCATGCTGGAGGCAAGAGACAAACAGAAATATATGGATTTTAAGACCTTTAAGATTCCCAACTTTTATTTAATTTAACTTTGTTTGTTGTATGTTAGAGCCTCATCGTAACAGAAAAACAATTAGTGTGTGACTTACTACTAATCACACACGTACACATACACAGACACACACACACATCTCAACATTGAGGCTCTTGACAGCCATCAGATACAGTATTTTCACCATGAAACACATAAAAGTAGCAATACTGAATGCCAGAAGTCTCAAACATCTTGACATTAATAGTACATTAATGCACCCCGCAGCCCCCTTTGAAAAGTCAATTTAAAGCAATTTATTATTGCAGAAAGTTTAATAGTTGTACCTGGGAAGGGAACTTTAGATTGCATTACATTGCAGCATTTTCAGTGTCAGTGCTTTGTTCTTTCAAATCTTGAGTTGAGTTCGCCCAATCGTGGCTCAGATCCATACATACATGGTGTCGCAAGTTTGCTGAAAGTAGGGATTTCATGGTGTTTGGAAACAAAACGAATATATCCATAATACCTGAGCAGAATATTTTTTGTCTCCAAATACCATTAAATCCCTATTTCTATCAAAAACCCCACTACCATTGAGTTTGAATGTGAATCCAGGACGTGACTAGAAGCACAGGCAAACTAACATGCACCTGCCCTTAGTGAACCCCGCTGGCCAATAAAAAGGCCACAATACACAATACAGTAGCCTACCTATTTCATAATAGCCTTGTGTGAATAAAATGTTATTATTTAGCCGTCTTTTCCATAAACGTAAATCGCCTATACCCATTTTTCCATCGTAGACAGCGGTATGACAACGTGTGTGGTAGGGACACCTGATTTAACTTAAAACTCCTTCTAGCCATGCGTGATTACAACAGACCTAATATGATTGGTTATTTTACACCCTCTCTCTTTCTGGGGATTCATTTTCCGCTTACTGTGGGCAGGTATTGGGCAATAATGGGTGTGAAATCACGTAGCAGGCTAGCAAGCTAGCATGCGCCACTGTGCTCCGCTCACAGAAATGCTGGTAAGCACATATATACGTTACACTGTGACTTCCTGGTGTGTATTCTCAAACATTAGACAACTAGATAGTTGATTGTGTGTGTGTGTGTGTGTGTGTGTGTGTGTGTGTGTGTGTGTGTGTGTGTGTGTGCGGAAGATACATTGACGATAACGACACCTGTGACTTGCTCCCTCTTAGAGGCTTTCACACACAAAACACACAACCCATAACACATCGATTAGCAGTACCTTGGAACACAGCGTAAACCAGAGTCTATGTCTGGGTGTGCATATCTGTGTGTGGCATATGAAAGGTTGTGAAAACCTTATCATCCACTTTCTAATGGCTGTCATTACACGGAGAAAATGGCCCGCTTTCAGCCGGTAACAGCAACAACATCAGGCGTGGCCAGCGGCCGAATCAAGACGAAATTATGCACAGATCCACGGAAGAGAGAAAAGCCCATCTTCGTCGCGCCTGGAAAAGCAGGCAAGCCCGGATCAAGGCTGGCCGAGATTCTCACTTATCTCCTCAATTCAGCGTGAACGTGCACGCTGCCAGCGCACCTTGACGATCTAGGGCAGGGAGGGGGGCATCAAGGCAACATGCATGGGCTAGATAAACTAAAAAATAACCTGGACGGTCTACTGTAAGCAAGTGCCCAGAGCAGTCGGCAGCCGGGGCCAGGCGAGGTCACGTCAGTCAAAACGGGCCGGCCACCATCTGTCACCGGGTGAAGGCAGGTGTGTGTGTGTGTGTGCGAAACGAGGCCACTCCAATCATTTCAAAAGACCATTTTTTAAACACTCTCACTGCACATTATGAAGAGAATGGGGGAGAGAGAAAAAATCTGCCAGGACAGCTGGCGAACCAACTGATCAATTTGTCCCGTGTGCTGACTGGGAAACTTGATTAAATGGAACATGGTTGCGCACACACATGCACACGCACGCACAAACACACACACACACACCCACTTCAAGGTGTAATACTGTAGACATGCCAATCCCCACGGGATGGACGACTAAGGGAGAAATGGAAAACAGGACGAAAACGAGTGCGATTGCATAGCCTGTACATAGTCCGCAAATAGGCTCTCAAAACATTTCTAAATGGATAATAAAAAACATTCAAATTAAACCTATAAAGAATTTAACATGCAGTAGGAAGAAACTATATGTTTTGAACCTATATATTTTACACAGAAGCCATCCTAGCAGGCATTTATAAGAGTTTTAACATGAATTTGATGGAGTGCACTTTCCCAGCTCTGTCCAGCCAGTAAAACATTGGGTTTAGAACGGGTTCAGTCCATGCAAGGTGTTGTAGAAATGGTTCAAGGTAACAAAGTTAATATAATGTACTACCAACACACCGTATGACCAGTTAAAGAATTTTCTTTTACAAAGTGAAATGTGCTATTGTTAAAAGCCCTAGCGGTTATATAAATCTGCCATTCACTAAGAGAGAGATATAGTAGCTTTAATAGCCCTTGTATACATTGCAGACGTCAGTATGAAATCTGACCTTCTCTTCACATTGTGTGTGTCTCTCTCTCTAACCTCAAACACACCTGTTAATAAATCATGAAGCACTTAATACAGTAAACGTGAGCAATGAATTGTTTCCGGCCCTCTCTGACAGCATACATTAATGAATATTAATACGACTAAAAAAGGTTTGCTTTAGCCACACACACGTGCACACACGCATACACACACCTCAGTGTCATCTTAACTTTTGACACTTGCAAATGTATAAATAAAAAGGAGCTCAAATGTGCGCACCTAGCGCCTGTTATATTATACCTGCCTCCAATCCTGCCTATTTGAAACCCTTGATATTTTCCAAGAAGAGGATTTGCTAAGAGTAGATAGAAGCAAGCAGATGGGTGTGTGTGTGTGTGTGTGTGTGTGTGTGTGTGTGTGGGGTGGGGGGGGGTGGGGTGGGGGGGTGCAGGAAAACCATTGCGGCAGGTTGAAATCAAGAATTCAGAGAGCTCTAATCCGGACCTGTGCCCTATGTGTGTGTGTGGACGTCGGATCTAACGCAAGTCCTTTGAGTCAGTAGGCAGCCCCAGTGTCGACCAAATGAATTCTCATTAGCATCTGACAGGAGAGGGCTGATTTAAAAGGTCTCTCTCTCACACACATACTCACATAGAGGGTCCCTAGGTCAGGCAGGGAGGCGGAATGGCTGTAAATGACTGATAGGTACATTTTAAGTATTTCAGCTTAGGTCAGAATATGACAGCGGGGAATGATGAGGGGGGAAATCACTCTGGATCAGACTGTCTAAAACCGGATAAGACTGGACCAAACAGAGCCAGGCTACTTTGGATCACAGCAACAAGGTCGAGTTGATGAGGAGTTATGACTTGATTTGTTTAGACAGCATTTTTGAGCATTTAGAGCAATACGCTATGGGAGGTGTTGCAACAAAAAAATTATACACACTCAAAAACTAAATCCCTGATAAATATTTAGTGTTCCTTTTATAATGAATGAGGTATTGGGAGGAAATGAGCCTTCAGAGAGGGTGAAACTGTGAGAAATGGTCTAAATATCTACAATTTAGAGAGAACAAGATTTAGTATAATCATATTGTTTTATCATTAGCAATACATTGTATTTTTAAATAGATAAAAACACAAACAACATAGTTAGGTTAGGGTTAGGGTTAGGGTTAGATAGGGTTAGGGTTATTAATTTAAGTATTAATTTCTATTGATTTCATAATATTATATCTCTCCAACAATTTAACATTATTTAATTCAAATGTTTTATGGGCATGTTTGCGTACAAAAATTACTGCTATTAAAATAAATAACTTTACACAACCTTCAAAACTAAATGTAGCATGAGACACAAGCACAAAAGTGAAATTAGATTATTTAATCAATTTATTCAGTCGAGAAATGACCCTCATTAATTAGCATTATTTGCTTATGTTGCTAGTGTGATATAAGTGACTTATGCAGGGACAATTAAATGTCCATTCCCCCTGAGTATTGAGGTCATGTTACAATCCTGCTATTTTTCTGAGGGGGGGCTGTAATTTCCAGGCGTGCCGCTGTGGTTTTAAGGTGATTTAAGGACTGCGATGCGACCGTGAATTATAACACACTGTAAATTTTGTTTATTAGCTCAAATGAAAGAGCCGAGCTAAACGCATCCAAAGACTGTGGGTTTACAGTTTAATCACTGATATAGTTCTCAGTGGCAATCAGGTCAGTGCTTTTGGCTTATTGCTGATTAGCAGAGAAACATTGAATAGAGAACATGGATTATTAATATCTATGGCATTGTGTATGGGCTTTAATCTGTCGACATCTGTCAACATCCACACATACACTCACATGTACACGCAGTAGGCATATAATGTAATCTTTTAGACTTGGGTGAAGCATAGGCCTACATGAAGACAATGAGGAGGAGCTTAAGATGCAGTAATCCTAATGGCCACCATGTGCCTGGCTCTAAAATAGTCAGAATGAATAGAACTCAGTGAGAAAAATTGCAAACTTCTCTCTAGAAATATGAAGTTAATACATTTTTCTGAGTGGTGGGGTCGGTTTTGAAAAGTATTACTCAATTAAGGCGTAAAGAATATGTTGCAGCAAACCACGAGATGTGACCCAGTCAGGACATCACAAGAGATCACAAAACCCAGTCAGCCTATAGCGAAAGGGTTAACAGTCAATGTGGCTCCAGCTGTAACCTAATGGAGGGTCTACATCCAAACACTTTCAAACTCAAAACCCTTCTTCAGAAACCAGTGGGTGATTTTTTATATACAGTCTTTGAAACAAACAGAAAAATATACAGCAACGTAGTGTAATGACATAAAACCCTTTGGTCTTTAATGCTCTTTAATCCACAGAGTGGTTACTGAGCAAATCAACACACACGTGAGGATTCAATTACCCCTCTCTCCGATTCCCACAGCAAACAGGCTCTGGCATTTATGAAACATTTAACATGCCCACGCGTCTGTACACAAAGAAGTAAATCAAGGACGGCGTTTCCATAGCCACTCTTCCGCCTTTGTTCAACCCACCTCTCTATTACCCATAGTGCTTCTCACATGCTCACCTCTCGCACATAAAACTCAACACTCGACACCCCTCTACAAGTGCTCCACCATTTTGTTTTAAAATCTCTCTCTACGTCAAATAGAACAAAGGGCTTGTTTCCCCGCTATCCAACTTGTGTGTACACATTTACGAATATACGTTTTTGTCATTTAACACAGCAGTACCCTACAGCCTGGGAAATGTAGCATGGGAAAGCATCTTGCAGACGTGAAGATGTGTGTATGTAAGCATAGAAAACAAAAGCGAAAGTTAACACAAAGAGTAAATGTACAGTATGCGTTCTTTTTCCATACACGTCGGTGTAAATAAAATCCAATACGAGTCATACATTTTCAGGCGTCTTGATCTTATGCTCTTGTGTGTATGTGTGCGTGTCTTCACTTGCATTCGCTAAAATACAATGCTCACTCACCACGAGATGGCTTGGGTGAGAGAGGCAATACTGACCACTAACCACTCAAGGTTATATGCACAAGCTGTTTAGAGTGACACCCACATCTTTTTCCATTTGCAATGGTTATAAGTAATGCCAAACATCTTCTATGTACAAAAAGCATGGCCTGCAGCTATAAAAACATCCACAGAATCATGACCTGAGGAGCATGTTGCAGTTATGATCTGTTCTCTCCATGTCAGTAGAAATTGTAAGAAAACAATAAATAAATAAAAATAAAAAAATAAAAAGATTCTGTATATATAAAACATATCGCCATAGAAGATGCACACCATAGACTTTCACACACCATGTCCAGGACACAAATGTGTATTTTTCTTGAGTTTAGAAGGTTGTGATTAAAGGTAGCCGACATTCCTGTGTTGCAGCGCCCTAGAACACCATATTTCAGTCTGATCTAACAGTTGATGTTTATAACATCACAACACAAAAACAACAACACAAAAAGAATGGTGGATGAAAACAACAGTGAGTGCACGGTCACCCACCTTCCTCGAACAAGAGGTTAATGCATGGCGAATATCAAAGGGAGGACTTTAGGTTTAACAAAAGTTATGTTTATGCATGAATCTTTTAATCTGATTATGTTAGGATCAAATTGTAACAACGGGAGGCGCTACCTCCTCTCGATCGAGCTCGCCGGTGTACTAACCACCGGCCGACGTCCGTCTACACACACAGCGCTCCCCGCTACGCTCCCCAGCGACGCACCTGTTTCGCATCACCTCATCACCGCCATCCCGGGGCCTATATAAGCGGGAGGGTGGGGATGAGGCGTTGTCGGTTATTGTCTCGTCCTGGTGCTTTGCATAGGAACGCTTGTTGACGGAAGCTGTTTAATATTAAAGAATGTGAGCGGTATACGTTCGCTTTTTCTTTTTTTTCACAGACGCAGCATCACACAAATATAGATTAAGGTTGGCATAGAAATATGAATAGGTTAAGGTATAGGCCTAACTGTAGGATAAAATATAGACTGGGTTTAACCAGGATCCTCCGAACACATCCTAGCAAAAATAAACATACAAAAAGTGGTCCAGGGTAAAACATTTCTCCATAATGTAATAATATATGCAAATCTTTTCAAACCCATTGGTTAGGGAACTGGTTGCAAAAACAGGGGGTAGACGTGTGTCATTTGACCATATTTATGAAGCAAATCCTTTATTCAAACTCCCCACTAAGCCAGCATAAGCCACGTGTGTGTGTTTATTAAATACAACCTGGCTGCGGAAATTAATGAGCATTATAGTGGAGTGCGCAGTTGGCTCAGACATGCCGATTTTATCCAATTCCTTTGAATCAGCTATTCAAATGTGGGACGTGGACTTGAATGAGGCTCAGCTGCTAATGATATTTCATTTGCATTCTCATCTAAATCAGGCCTTATTTCATGAATCCTGCCAGCCAGATATAGACCAAATGGGCTGATAACATAGATTCCCCTGAGAGTAGATGGCTGTAGAACTCAAGCAGAGGAAAGGGGAGGAGAGAAGACCCGGTGAAGAAAGAAAAGACCTGAAAGGATGAAAAGGCCGCAAGGTGAGGAGGAGGAGAATAGATGAGTGGATTAGATGGGATGAGTGTGGCATATGCAGCTACAATGAGAAGGAGGGGGAGGGTAAACTGAGAACACTTCAACTCAAAAGAGACAAGAAATAGCGGTTTGAGGGACTTTAAATGGTGTGTGTGTGTGTATGAGAGTGTGTCAGACCCACGTGGCGAAAACTGGCAGATTGCTAAGCTTGACTTCAACATGAGAACTGAGGTTGCAGGGTTCCCAGAGGGCATGGTTTCCAGGGAGACCTGGAAATTAGCTATAGAACCCTTTTCAGGTGCGATGATGCTCCTCTGACCAGAGATTTGAAAAGATTCGGGTGAACTCTCTCAAAAGCCCCTCCAATGCAACATACACTTTATTCCGTAACTCTGGTCTCTAAGAGGCAGAGATGTCAAGACTAGTGGTAAAATGGTTTTCAGGGGATATCCTAATCTTGGCGCTACTGAAATATGCAGGGGAATCTTTGATTACCCTGCTCAGAGTATAAGAGACAATCGTAATCCTATAATAACAGTATCTCTCTCTCTCTCTCTCTCTCTCTCTCTCTCTCTCTTTCTCTCTCTCTCTCTCTCTCTCTCTCACTGAGATCCAGAATTATTAAAAAGCTGAAGAGCTCTAGAGATGGATTAAGATAGCAGTAGGGGGTCATTTGGACCATAAGGCCATAAGTGTTTTGCTGAGGGGGGTGGGTGAGCAGTCATGGTCAAACCATACGGGGGTTATAATGCTTTTTAGGTCAAGTGTGTGTGTGTGTGTCTGTGTGTATGTACAAGAGACGTGACTTGAGGGACTGTTAGTCCATCACAGAAACAGAGGAGAGGGATTTTTTGCCACACACACACTGGGTTTAATGGCAGCGTTCGACATGAGCTACACAGTAATTCACAATGTCTATTTCCACTGTTCAGAACACCTACACACCTTTCAAAATAAAAGCGCACCATCGGAACTTATAGATCTAAAAATAGTTAGACTTTTATAGTTAGAAAAAAGTTAGACTTTTTGACGGAGCTAAAGCACACATCTGTTACCCACTTTTGGGTGGGGGCCCACCAGTTGAGAAACACTGCTTTAGGGATTAGCAAAATCCAACTGGCTACACAAATAAACCCAGGTACATGCAGGCACGCACACACACACACACACACACACACACACACACACAAATGACTAACATGAATAATAGCTTTATACACACACACAAACAAACCTGCTGGAAACAAGCAAACAAAGAGAAGTAAAGGTCACGTCCAGATAAACTCACAACGGGTTATGCGTACCTAGTTAGCTAAGCAGTCACCCTGATACAATTCCGATGCTGACAAAAATGCACACACACAGACAGACAGACCCAATGGGCGCGCACGCGGACACAGTGACAGTTATCGCAGACACAGTAACAGACACACTTCAGTCAGCCCTGCTGCTTGAATTCAAATAGAGACCTTGGAAACACAATCAGGGCCGCAATTAACACTAGAACCGCGGTGAAGGTAAAATAAAGGCCCCGACCTTGTGTAATTAACAAGCTCTTCTTTCGTTAATCCCTCTGTTTTATTCGTACACCCCCTTCTAAGCAGTGCTTAATTAAGATGTGCAATATTGCGTCACGAGGCGACGGGAGAGGGGTGGGGTGGGGGTAGTCAGGCAATTAAGGAGAAAATTAGGAAAAGTGGTAGTGGGAGGGAAATGTGGGGGTTCTGTTAGTGATAAGGGGAAACGAGGGGGAAAGGCATAAGAAATAATAATATACGTTTCTTTTTGCTTTTTTTGTGTTTTATTTCTGTACTATTTGTCTACATGTTTTAATTTAAAAAAAACATTGCATTTGGTTAAATAAAACTCAAGCCTCTAATCATCAGTCAAAAACTAACTTAAACATTTAGTGCGTTTCACAACTACTCCCCCTTAGAGCACCTTCTTCCTCCCAGCACACATGTAAACATGCATGTGCACGCCCTTCTACAAATATCCTACTATAAGGTCTGATAAAGAAATTAAGTTCCCAACCCTAGCATGTGGCGACAGACTGCGTCAGGCGGTGAGTCATGTAGTGCTAAGGCCCGAGAGCCACCGTGCCCTATTTGTGCATTTATCCCCTCGTTTCCCTTATGTGACTGTGTACCTGCTTATGATTGTGTTTGCAGAAAGAGTGCTTCAGACGTAGCAAGTTCTATGCAAAGCAGTGGGGAGGGACACTTTAATCTATCTTCAGTGGAGCCCTTACTGCATCAAAGAGAGTAAAGATGAACAGAGAACAAACAGGTTTACAGGCAAAAAAATCCCAGACATACAGTACAGGGGCCCACTTTGTCGTGCCATTAGCTCCTTTGATGACTGCCGTCAACAACCATTGTCTCATGAGTAGACTGAACGCATGAGTGGATGTCGGTAAATATAGCTTGATACAAGAGAAAAAACAAGTTTTAGAAAAACAAAATTTTACCTAGCGTGTTGACAAGTAACCAAGGCCATTCATTCAACTGTCTGTTGGTTGCCGCACTGCTGTGACTTTTTTGATGAGGACATCATTCTAGAAAACTCCTGGCCTAGATTCACTTCACAGTTATTTTCTTTGAGCAGCACAGTAGATGCAATGTGGCTCTGGCTGCCATGAATTGAAGGACATCCATATACACATAATGTAGGAATACTTTTGCAGAACAGATTTAAAAATCCCAATTATGCTCACTTTGATTTAACAAAGTTAGCATTTTAATAAACACCGGCGGAATATGTCACAAATCCTCTGTGGTAGTTTTGGGGCTGTATGCACGGCCAAATGGACAAGTAATGCTTCAGAAGTCAGTAAAAAGGCAGTTGCTGTGATTCTTTTGCCCCAAATCATGTGTTGGCGTACTAGTGATGATTCAACGCTATGATGCCTATGAAAGTTGTCAGTTGGAAACTGGCAACAATGACACAAGTCAGATAATGGTGTACTGCCACAGTGACAGTTTGACGAGTATCTTATCAGTAATCTCTTCACTGAGTAGAAGGGCTGCGTTCAGATTAGACAAACTTGACACGCACACATTGAAAGAAACCGTCAAGTCAAGTCCTGTTTATTTATATTTACATTTTGAGCATTTAGCAGACGCATTTATCCTAAGCGACTTTCAATTAGTACATTTTGTCAATAGCTGAATAGGTCATACACCAGTAATCGTAAGCAAATAACATTCTGTTAGAATAATGACGGCAGCATGTCATCAGGGCTAATTTAGATATACATTTTACAACAAACATTACCTATTACCATAAAATTCAAGCCTCAATTAATTGCTAACAGCCTAAATACCAGGAAGGTGCTTAATTTTCTAATAGCTGATCTAGCAGGAAAGAGAAGGAACTATTTTATACAAGATAGAGATATAAGATAAAGGATCGTCAAGGAGAACTTCAGATAGTGGGAATGTCATGAGTGTTATGAGGTGGAGAGGTCACTGGTTGAGGTACTGAGGTTGATTCTGTAGGGGAAGGTCTTTAGTCACTTGCGGAAGATGGCTGATGACTCTGCTGTCCTGACTGCTGCAGGAAGCTAATTCAACCATTGCGGCGCCAGGACAGAAAACAGTTGAGACTGGGCTGAGTGAATCTTGCGACCTCGTAGCGACGGAGGTGGCAGCCGACCAGCCGTGGTGGTAGATCGAAGTGCTCTGGTAGGGGCCTGGAACCTGACCATTGGAGGTAGAGCAGGGCAGTTCTGTTTACTGCCTTGTAGGCCAACACCAGTGTCTTGAATGTGATGGGTGCTATGACAGGGAGCCAGTGAAGGTTTCAGAAGAGGGGGGTTACATGGGAGAACTTAGGTTGGTTGAATACCGGGCGTGCTATGGCATTTTGAACACGCAGGACAGTTAGTTATCCAGGATGACTCAGAGATTCTTCACAGTTGGGGGAAGTACACAGCGGTGTTCTCAAGGGTGATGGACAGGTCCACTTGAGGGCAGTCTTTTGCCACGAGGTCCGGGAGTAGCTTTGAGTTAAAGGTGATGTGCAGACATCCAAGCACTGATGTTAGCCAGACATTCAGAGATCCAAGTTGTGATCATATACTGTATACAGTAGCACTGAATCACATTACAGTCTTACCAAACATCACTCCCTATACCTTATCCTCCACTCGGGCATGTGAACAGAAAATAAGACTTAGTGTTTAACACTAATTCTGGAGAGGCAACATAAGTCACACATTTCACCAGCCTTGGTCAAATGCTTGGTTATAAAAATAAGATTTGAAGATCTTTACAGGCGTAGCATCACTAACCTCAGCAGATAGAGGGGAGCCCGATGTGAGAATTCTCAAAATCCTGCTGATTTCCTTTTAACTCTAGCGGTCCTACTACCTATGATAACACTAAATCAGATAAATAAGAAGGTGCCAGTTAATCTAGTATTTTATATGTAGCAGGTGAACTTTAAAAACACTGTGTTCACACATCTCAACATGGCAATTCACAAAAAAAAGTTTGTGAGTCAAAGGATACTGAAAATTAGTCATTCTGGCTAGGCTGGTGCAAATTTAGCCAGGAGGCTCTGAAACATCCGCGTTGAGGTCAGAAAGCCAACAAAAGAAGTAATTTAAAGTCTCCATTGTTTTTACCTATTCAGCTTTGTAGAAAAAACAACAATCCCTTGCACAATGTGTTAAAAGGCTACAGGGGTCAAGGAGAAGAGGAGGCAAGACAAACTAGCGCCATTGTTTGGCTGCTGCGTAGGAGTGTGTGCGGGTGTATCGATTTGTCCTTCCCCTGAAGCACTCTACCCACCCACCCCCATCTCTCTGTTCACGTCTGTTCCGCTTGCTATTCCCTCCCCTGATCCTCCTGTTTTCTCGTTGGCTGACATCCTCTGTCAGAGAGCTTTAGTGCCGGGAGGCGAGCCGAAGTGAACTTTAAGTGCGTATGAGATGCGTGTGTGTGTGTATGAGTGTGGGTCTTTAAATTTGTAGGTGCAAACATGAATTTTTTGGCATTTGCTAGCACTGTGGGGCACAGCTCTAAGAAAAGACAAGTCATTAATATAAAAGGTCCATGCCCTCTATATAAGCAAAACTGTATACAGAATCGATTCACATTGTTGCAATAGCACATTGCAAACTTTGGACATTCATTGACTATAACCGAACTGAAATCGTTCACAAACCTGCCCGTCCTTGCTGTTCCAAAAGCACCCACTGTATCTCTAATTTTTAGTTTAGTTGTCCATGTAAGTTTTCCTGAAAAATTTGACAGCTCTAGCACCAATAAAAGGCTAGTAAATTAGGTAAATAACACCACCAGACATAGGGGAATCTCACTGTCAACGGTGTGCTCTGTTCCCACATAGCCCTTCACATTTTTATTTGATAAAATACATACTAGAATATAGAACAATGGGTGGAGATTAGCTAGCAAACCCACCGATAAATAGAAAAGGAAGAAGGAAGAAAAAAGTCTATCATCTCCCTTTAGTGAGCTGTTCCCGGGGACACACCCCAGCCCCACAGTAAACTACAGTACCACAATCCTTTTCATTAAATTAGGAGCAATGTTTGAAGCAAGGTTTGGTAAACTTTATGAGAATATGAATGTTTATGACTGAAGTGTTATTCGGTAAATTGTGTAATTTTTAATGTCAAGTTGACATTGTTTGGGATGTCTTTGTTACATAATCTGTCATGAATCTGCCATGGCAGACCTAAAGAAATCAAACTTAAAAACTATTTAGCTTTATGTGTAACATTATATTAAGCTGTCATATGTGGTTGGTTTTGACATTAGCAATCATAAGACTATTATAGTTATTCATATAGACATGACTTTCTTTCCTTGACCTCAACTAAATTGGTACAATTTGGACTTTTTTTAACATTTACAGCATTTAGCAGACGCTTTTATCCAAAGCGACTTACAATTAGTACATTTCTCAACAGCTAAACTGGTTAACCACCAGTTTCTGCAAGCAGATAACATTCTCCTAGAATAAGGACAGCCTCATGTCACCGGGCTACTATACCTATGCATTTGCCCAACATTACTTGAAGGTTTATTATTCACTCCTCAAACAGTCAATAATTGCTAAATTGCAAAGTGCTTAAAATTCTTAGAAATATCAGAGTAGAAAGGTTTTTTTTTTAGAAGGGAGGAAAGGAGGATATAATAAGGACAGTTAGTGGGATTAGTGCTATGAAGTGGACTTCTCATAAAGATGTCATTAAGTTTATTACACTGTCAAATTATTCTATTTATTTTTCATGAATAATTCCCTTGTCCTCAACTACAGTGGTGGTACAATTTGAACTTTTAGACAAGTCAAGAGATAGTCTATTGTATATGCATAACAAACGTTTGAAAAAATACACACCCAGGCAAAAAATATATAACGTTTTAAAAATGTACTTTTTATGTGTGTTAAATTGGCACTACTTTAAGTGTGTTATGGAAAAATTTAGTAATATACCACAATGGAACAGAGAGAAATATATGGTCTTTGTAAATTAATTTAATTGTAAGATCTTGCAAGAAATGGAAACAGTTCACAC
>JAOEHI010051099.1:0-19424 GCA_025447815.1 Percopsis transmontana | reverse complement strand
TATCAAACAACCCTGTCTGTGAGACTAAAGGTGATTTTTTGATTTATACATTATCTGTCTGTTCTGATTACCTCACACACACACAACTCGCTCGGTTATAATAACATGCTCCACAAGTTGTCATATGCACATCATACAACATAAGTGTTAGCTATAGTACATACTGTCACTTTACCTAAAGTTATTGGTTAACTTAGGTTAGTCGCTCATTCTGATCACATTGCTCTCAAAAACGTGTGTGCCCTGCATTTTGTATAACACTGGCAAATGGACAGTGATGATGTTGGAAAGCAAAGCGACAGGCTGAAAATACACGTCAATTTTAATTATATTCCCTGTTCAGTGAAAGCCCTGAACAGGGCTGGTTTCATCCATGCTTTTCTAAACGCCTGTCTCAAAAGCAATAAACTGAAGAAGAGACTTTGTACACCCTATGCCAAGAGCATTCATCTCCCACAACACAGTGTGGTTTTGCAGTGTCTAATTGCCACTGTACAAGTACGTTGATTAATAGCTTTAGAATGACTTGTGTTACTCCACTTTATTATCTAGTTTTCTCTTGTGTCATTGCACTCAATTTTGTTGTAGCCATACAGCAAACGCTACAGCTAAAGAAAATGCAAACCGCACTGTGTACCTTTTCAAAGTTATAAAATTAAAGCAGGTTTAATTCACAGTCAGCTTTTAAACAGCACCGACTGTATGCCATTTCCTTTGTAAGGGATTTCATTTCAGTCTCATCGTTTTTTCACATGAGGTATGATATTAAAAGAAGACTTTCTATTCAGCTTGCTGACGAAATCTTTCTTCGCTATTGCCTGCCGCCTGCCTGCTGTTTCTCCCTATTCAGACTCCCTTACTTCTGTCTGTGCATTACAGTACCAACTTCTAGTAAGGTTTTCCAGACGTGTCTTTACCTTTAACACTAAAACAGTAAACATTTTTGAACATTTACTTTCTTGCTAAAAATCTGCCCTAGATGCACAAAACAGGGCTTAATAAATCATTTCAGAGTGCTGGTAGTAGCGGTTGACAGTTAAAACAATAAGATATAAATGTAGTTTTGTTGTACAGTCATTTTTTGGTATTTCTCAATCGAAATGAGTGCTGATAGTTACTGTACAGCATCAACGCCATTGATAACTGTAATTCTAGTTTCATACATAGCGACAACGTTAATGAATAGTGTTGTAGTAATTTTGTCTGAACAAGAAGATTTGGAGATGAACTAACTGATCATGGTTTATTGATGACAACCGGGTAGGGAGCACATACAGATGTTCCAGCAATGGTCTCTGGATCATTAAGCAGTCTCTTCTGTGAATATCACATTCACGTCCACATCACGCCACAGAAAACATTGAGGCCCTGATCCCCTTCATATCATAACGTAACTGGCTGGAACTGGTCTGTGACCTGGGTCAAATCCCTAATGTGCATCCACATTAGCTTACTGTGAGGTGGTTTCGTTTGGCCCACGGAGGGCAGTGTTAGATTGAGCATTTCATATGAACATACTGTATGCAGGTATGGCCCCCATACAGGTCACGTGACTTGTATGGGGGCCATGGCATGTGCTACGTGAGTGGTCGATACTAGCCTGTAGTCAAACGGTATGGTGGTACTTGCCAACACGTCTTGTAATGGAATCTTAACAGAACTTCTTTGGTTAGCGGTGCCAAATTAATGCCTCCTACTGATTTGATTCATTTTGATTAGACGTTTTGTGTAACGCCGGCAGTGATTATAATAATGAATGATATTAATGAATGGAACTGAAATTGGCATAAGGGTGGTTAAGGGTGCTGTAGGTAGGACTTAAGAGCTTTACATTTAGTTTAATTTATTAGAAATGCCATAAACATCCGTCAGCTATCAGTGAGTCAAATGCTCTGTGAGAATATCTGCTCTGGTTGATAGCCCCTGCCTCTGTATAAATCCATTTGGATTTTTGACGGCTCCCAAAAGAATTCTGACCAATCAGGGCCTCTATTCCCTGATTGGTCCTGTCAATCACGTGAATGTGCCCTCACAGCTACAACAGGTTTGTCGATGGCACTTTGCAATGGCAAACCAACGAGCCCCACCACTGCATCTTCCCGCTTGAATCCCCCCTATTTGAAACTAGCGTTGGATTGGTTTAGAATGAGATATTTAATGTTTACCACCTCACGCACATAGGGGTTAGGCATCTTGCTGGGTGTCCAACATCCTTAGACTATCCTCCCCCCTGATATGATATAAGTATAATAAGTCTGGCCCCACGAGACTAGAGTGCTGGTTATGACAGCAGAAACATATTGTGATATTTTTGTAATAGAGTACATAATGTACCCTGTCTTTTTACTTGCAGCAAAAAAAGGCAATAGAAATGTTGGCATCATCTGGGCAGTATCAAACACTGCTTTGGTTTTGTAAGCAATGTCCTTTTTGACACCAGGCTTTGTACTGGGCCGTTCTCTTCTCTCTGCTCGCCTTCTTTCTACAGTTGCAGCAGCACATGAATGAGATTAAAGTAAAAGAGGAAGAGATCTTTGCATATAAGAAGAGGATCGCTGAGGCAGAGCACAGTGTCAAGCAATGGTACCACCAGCATGAGGCTGCCATGAAGGAAAAGAACACTCTCGACCAAAACCTCTGCAAGGCTCAGGTAGGCTCATGCACCCCACCGTCCACAAAAGACACACATAGAGGTGTTACATTAAACTGTATTCAGTTCACATCACTGGACTACAAATAGACCAGTGAATGGGAAAGAGATTTAAATTCAAACCAAAATGTACCCCTCCTTCACCGACCCGCAGAACAACAGGGCCCACAGTAACAAAGTCAATGGAGTGTGAATTAGATCAAGGTTATCTTTAGAAAAATATCTTTACACCCATAGGGTCAAATATAGGGTAAAGTAGACCCGCCAGTAAGTCAGGCTGTCTGCCAGTCCGTCTGTGAGTCTGTCTGCCAGTCCGTCTGTCATTCACTCTGTCATCCTGTGGCATTCTGTATTATGGTATAAGGTAAAGTTCTAGGGATATACTGCAACATCACTATACAAAAATACAGTGGAGGTTGGGCGACATCGTTCAGGTCATTTATAATGCGTGGCCAAGCTCATTAATGCAGAATCTAATGTTTGTTTGTTTGAGCTCATTCCATTTGATCCCCATTAAAACGCAGTTCAAATCCAATTTCGCCTGCCAAACACAATGCTGGCTGCCAATATTAATGCCCCGCAACGTAGTTGCTAAACAAGGGAAGGTAGGACTGTGAAAGGCTGTAATGCCCCGAAATGTCCCGAAATATCACAGGGAGATGTTTTTTTTATATCAGAGTCCTTTTCCATTTCCCTCTTTGTTTCATCATCTTTTCATATCCTGACTTTGATCAAATTAAATTTTAGTCTCTTTTCTTTCTCAGAGTTCTCCACTAAGTGACTTTGGTGTGGTTTATCACAGCTTTTTCACCACTTCCTGGAATTATTTAATGAGTGCCCTTGTGTTCCCTGCCCCTTTGTTTCTTTGGTACATACTCTCAATCCATCTCTCTACTTAATATCTTGCATCTAAAGTACAGTAAGCTAACGACCAACTGTGTGTGCTGTCTGTCTTTCTGGATTAGGATGAAATGACACAGCAGAAGAAGAAACTTAAGATGTTGGACGATGATATCAGCGAACAGCAAAAGACAATTGGCGACAAGGAGTCGTCCCTCATTAAGAAACAACAAATGATTGAGCAGGTTGAGAGGGAGTGTGAGTCCCTTAAGGTATGGCAATCTACCGTTGGCTCAGGCCTACTGTTCTTTACTGATTTTGAGGAGATCAGAACCTTTGACTGCATTTTCAGCAATACAGGGTATTAAAAGCAATAGCAAAGGTTTGTATTACAAAACAGTGCTGTCATTTTGGCCTATATCTACAGTATATATATCCTGAATGTCTGTTTAGGAAAAAAAGGCTGCCTTTACAGACCCTTACCCATGAGTTGTGAATGCTTGGTGTATTATCATGTTGTTCCTACTATTTCTTAAACTACTTCTTCTTGATTTATGAACCCTATCTACTTCCCTACCCTACCATACATACTTCTACAAATTTGAAGTATATGAATATCTAAATTCGTCGTCACCTATTTTAGGTGACGACGAATTTAGATATTCATATACTTGTATATTTACCCTGCTCTGAAATTCAAAATGTAGAACTCACGTTGTGTAAAATTGTTTTCTGTAGAGAGTTGATAGACACAATGTTGAAATTCATAGTACTTTGTACAACCAAAACATTTGGGACAAAATGGAAAATGCTAATAAAATCAAAAAGGAGTGATTTGTAAATTCTATTTACCCTGTATTATATTGGAAACACTATATCACATGTTTTTCCTTGTGAATTTAATTGAAGTTTTTTGAAAATATAAACTCATTTCGAATCTGATGACTGCAACATGCTCCACAACAGTTGGGACAGTGGAGTGTTTATTTACCACTGTATAACATCATCAAGATCAAACAGATGCTTTTATCCAAAGCGACTTCATGCTGCTATTATATGGATAAGGTAGGGGTTAGACATCTGGCTCAAGGATGCTTACAGCCAACCCTGGGGCTCGAACCCACAACCTTCAAGGCTGAGAGTCCAACACCTAGCCCACTAGACTATCCTTGGCCTGTATGCAGTCCTGACCTGTTGCTAATTAAGAAAGTTTGGTGCATTATGAAGCACAAAATATGGCAACGAAGGTGCACTTGAAGACCTGAATAATGGGAGAATGGGGGGAAGTTCTTGTTAAACTTACAATCTACAATGAGGTCATTTAGCAGACGCTTTTATCCAAAGCGACGTACAATTACATGGTGCTATTACATGGAGCAGATAGGGGTTAGGCATCTTGCTCAAGGATGCTTACAGGTATGCCAACTTTGGGGCTTTAACCCCCGCCCTTCTTGATGGGAGTCCAACACAGACCACTAGACTATCCTAGCCCTTATTAAACTTCACAAACAGGTGTCTTCAGTGCCCAGTAACTAAAGGAAACATGATGCCATACAGTGGTAAAAACTCCACTGTCCCAACTTTCTTGGAGTGTGTTGCAGTCATCAGATTTGAAACATGTATATTTTCACAAAACAATTAAATTCACAAGGTAAAACATCAGGGTAAATAGAATTTACAAATCAGATCTTTTTGTTTTTATTAGCGTTTTCCATACTGTCCTAACTTTTTTGGAATTGGGGTTGTAGTACTTACATACAGTATACAAATATAGTACTGTATAGTACTATATCTGTTATACTAATGCATCGTAAAGTATGTATACTGAGCCAACCCACACAGTTTCTTCAGGAGCTGTGATAGCCGTAGTGTATTTTCAAATTTACACAGGGATTTATGTACAGTAGTAGCCAAGCTGCTGTTGTTCGTTGTTGGTCATAGGGTGGAACTGGGTCAAACCATTTTCCTCTGCAACATAAGGCATCTTCTTCTGTACATACATTGTATGCATTCACACAGGACACTAGAAAATCAGTAAGTACCATAGTTATCTGTAGTATATTTCATAATAGTAAACATCTGTGTTATCTATTCATTTAAGGTGTATTCTAAACGTTTATTGGTGCAGAGTTGTTTCGTTTGGACAGAGACAGCGAGAGAGATCTTTATATATTATTTCTTTTTGGCCTCTAGTGGACCATGTTATGATTAATATGTATGTGATGGAGAGCCAGCTTTCCAGAGCACTGCTCTGCTCAGTCTCGCCTAGCAATACGGTCAGAGCTTATGTGGGATTGCAGCCTGCTGGCCCCCAGTCTACACTGCGTGACTCCACTCAAACCTCTCTGCTCTCCTTTGTATGATCTTAACTCTCCAGCCGCCTTGTCCTTTTCAGCGCTTACCCAGCATGCTTCAGCTGCCAGTTGCGCTCACTCGTTTCTGTCATGACGAGATCCCTAGGAAGCCGATGGCTATCGCTCACCTGCAGGACTTGGGACTGCTGCCCTCAGCTGATTAGCATTAGCATGGCTTCCTGCCACGCTGTTATCTGGCATGAGCTGACCTTTGGTCCTTGAAGAGCACCCCCCCCTACATTTGTGAATTAATGAATGTGTAATCTCTAGTGTAATCTCTAACAGATATCTGTATATGAATACAGAATCTGTAGGCAACGGCGAAAGATTTTGGTATCGGAAGTGTCCTGGTTTCCGTTTGTAGTCCGAGTAGTATTGACCAATCACGCTTGAGCAGGCTTTGGTTGCATGCAGGTTGCTGGTTGCTCGCTCTCAAGTTACTAATCGGACTGTATAAAATGACCGGCACACGGAAGAGGAAGTCTTTGCCAGGATATCCGTTATCCGGATATCCACTCGCTACACTGGAACACCACAAATATTGGCCCTTGCCCCCGGAGGTATATCATTGTCAGACATATAGCCAATGGGTTCCGAGATTGATGAGTGTTGTCAGCAGCCAGGCCCAAAGGGTTTCCTAAACACAGTTGGGCGTTTAGATGACATTCAAAAGGCATGATGGGAGAAAAGCACTCATTTGCTTGGTCAGAGAGATTAGCAAAGATGGAAAATTACTGTCATGCATTTCTTCACAACAGTCTTTTAATGACAATAATCTCTTAATCACAATAATGTGTGCACTGACTTGTGAAATTATATTTTCTACACTGTATGCTGTCTGGTCCCTCTCCATATTGCTAGCCGGCTTTTGCTCTGCTCATATAATCAATACAATAATTGTTATGGGATATGACACATTGCATTGTAGGTAATTGAATCCTAAATTACCACAATCAAAAAGAGATTAGTTGCACCAATAGAAAAAAATTAAATATTAAAATTGAGCACCCTTTGATTTGTGTCTAGAAAAGTAGAATGGTGCTGAGATTTTTTACTTGCAGTCCAGTGAATTTAAATACTACTTAGATTAATAGCTTGATCTGTTGACAGATGGAATGAGAATGAGAGACAGTGACAATGAAAGTGAGGTTCTTTAGCTAGTCATTATGTTCCTAATAAGTCCTTCCTTTAACTCAACACAAGCTGTTGATTAACAGATAACCAATTCCCTACAGATGAGTAAAGGGAAACAACTTAACAATTCAAAGTTGGACTATACTTGCTGCAGACTAGCATGTTAGAGTTTATATCATTATCATCACTATCATTCAGAATAAGGCAATATATGTATTATGGGTCTCGTAATGGTATTTTCTATTACATTTTGAATAAGACTGTATTCAAAATAAGACACATGGGATATGTTCATAGGCTTTGGTTTTTTTGTTTCGGGTATGGTACTGTACATGCATATAAATAGTCGGTTTAAGTTTCTGTAAACGTTATTGTCACTTGGCTATAGAGGACTGGACCCAAACGCACAGCAAATCTATAGTACTATGAGGAATCTTTACTTGCAAGACAACAGGGAACAGGATGACAGGGAACAGGATGACAGGGAACAGGATGACAGGGAACAGGTAAATACAGTGCCCAAACTCAAACAATGTCAGAGACCTGAACTTGAGGGTTTAAATACACATGCGGAGACACAGGTGAAAACAATCAAATCAACACAGACAATGAACTGGGTAAATAAGATGAACAGAAACAGGTGGGACCAATGGCACAATTAACCAAGAACCAGGAAGTGACACAAGAGGCAGGGACAGTGACACAGGGAACAGAGGCAGAGACAGGAAAACAAGGTACATGAATACAAAATAAGACCAAAACTAGGAACAAACAAACCACCATATCGTGATTATAATCATTATTATGATACAGAAAGCTAAACTTAAGGAGCATCAAACATTAAAGGAAGCAGTTTCAGGGGCAATTAATAACATGTTTCATGCAATTTTCTTACAATTTTCAATAACACATTGAAATAGATCTCAATATGCATTTATGTGCATTGGAGGGGCAATTCAGAAAATACGAATTCAAAGAGGAACAGTTCAGCTTGCTTATAAAGACATTTCCCTTTCTTATTATTCTTATTATTAATTTTCACATTTGATCAGAATACTGATGCTTCAACCTTACCCGGAGCAAATTTCACCATTGCTTTCTCTGTTGAGCTTACGTACCAGTACATCTGGATCCCAGTCACCCCCGATTCACCTCTAGTCCTTTCTTAAATTTGTGTGTGTAATGGTGCAGTTTTAAAAGCACAAATGTGCACCTTGAATGGAAAGTCTGCTCTGTTTTGTTAGCAGTTTTATTATATTGTATTATGAGTAATTAGAGTGAAGGGGGATTTTTAACAGTGAAGTAGTTGCTTAAATAGCCTATGTGACCAAGCGTGACGTCCTTTACAAAGTCGTCAGTACCTCGGCCAACTGCCAGAGAGAGAGATGTGTCCCGTCGCCTCAAAACCTCCCTGCCAGTTTGTCAGTTGTCAGGCTCCTGCTATTGTTAACCGCTCCTATTTTACAATTATCTTTTGTAATAGCCCAATGACAGGAAATCAATAGCTCTTTCTGTAACAAATTCCTCCTCAGCCCCCCAGCATCCAGTGGAAAAAGAAAGGGGGGGGGGGGGGGAAACAACAGTCCTAGCATCATCTCTCCCCTACACTCTCTGTTGTCACATTGCAAGTGTGCTACTGTTACTCCTGTCAAAAAATGTCACCATCAATGCCTTTCCAGCAGAATGGCACATGGGATCTAGGTTTCGATGAACACTTCATCTTAAGGTGACTTAATACTGTGTGATAAGACCTGTCGTGTCACATTGGTAGCAGGTTTTGCCATTTATTGTTAGATCGCACGGGATAGTGCTTACTGTAGTGTCTCGACCTCTATATCCTGGATATGAATGTCTCAAAATTCATATTTAATATTTGTATGAATTATGAATGTAATTAATATACCTAGGAGTACCACGGTGTCGTAACGCAAAGGGGGCCTTCTTACAGCTTATGGTAACTGCGGTTGATCATAAATGTATAAAGTATACTATATTTGATAGTATATTTCCGGGTCTTTTTATTTATTTATTAGTCATTATTATCAGTCAAAAATCAGTCTAATTTTAATCTGAATCGTGAGACACGGGAGTGATTAGATGTCTGGTACAAGAAACAACCGAGAAACAATGCTTTATACCAGCGGTTTTAAAAGTTTTGAGGCGTGCCTCCCCTGGGGGGCGCCAGATAACTTAAGGGGAGGAGCAGCGTGATTTTAAAAAATATACAAGAAAGAAATATTTGTAAAGAAAAATGGACCGCTTTTTAGTATCTACAGTAAGAGAGGACCGTGCTGTTAAAAATATGTGTTTGGTAACAATGAGAGAAGCTGCTGCTGCCAAGCTAAATGTGATCCCAATGTCTGACAATACCATCCACGGTATTCCTGACGGCCCTTTCTTCTCCATTCAGCTGGACGAGTCTACCAACATCGCTAACTGTGCTCAGCTAATAGTGTATGTACGCTGTATTAAAGAGCTCAGTGTCCAGGAGGACTTTTTGTTTTGTCATTCTCTGCCAGCTCACAATACAGAAGAAGAACTCTTCAAGACTTTGAATGATTTCAGTCTTATTGATTGGGGCTGCTGTTGTGGAATCGTTACCGATGGCGCGAGGGCAATAACAGGTCGCCACAGCGCTCTGGTGAAACAGGTGCAAGTTTGGAAGCACTGTATCATCCATCCCCAGGCCTTGGCGACCAAGAGAATGCCCAAAGAGCTGTGTGGTAGCTATGTGGAGTTTCCCCACCTCTCCAGAAATGCTATAAAAGTGCTCATTCCCTGCGGGTTTTCTGCATTTACCATGATTAAAAGCAAGTACCGGTCAAGGCTGCAGGTAGAGGATGATCTATGTTTATTCTTTTCTATAGTGCATCTCTGCATCAACCACCTAGGCGCATCAAAGACACAGACACATTGTTCCCACTAAAGTAGGGTGAGCAAAATAAGTTATATAAATCGGTTTATTGCGGAGAGCATATATGGAAAGGATTTACGCACGATGTTGACAGGGATATGAAAAGCAGCACTGTGCATGGTGCGCAGTGATGATTTCGTTTAGTGCCCGACTGTGCTAAACATGACATATGTGTCTTTCTGATTTATTTAGTAATAATGTATATATGTTGAAGTGGTGTCACTTCACAAGTCACAAGTCTATGTTCCTAAGGATAAAGTCACAACATTTCTTGCTGTCCAGTTAGATAATCTAAATTAGTTATTGTTATTCTCATCTGAATCATAGTTTTCACAGTCTTTGTGACTGAAAGAGGACAATTGTATGGGTCCTTATCAGACTGAGAGGCCATGGGGTGTTTGGTTGCCATGGGAACCTCATGTCTGTTCTTTCTGGAATTTCTGTGAGTAGGGCTACATTTGCTTAAATGTTCGTGTTTGTTGGCACAGGGGGGGTTGTCATCCCTCTACCTTCAGAGGGCAGGCTGCACATACTAAATTATAATGCGCATTGTAGTAGTGGTAACAGTGCCAGAACTCGGTTGGGGGTGTCTTTGGACCCAAGACCCACGATTAAATGCTCCAAGACTACGGACTCTGGCACACAACACAAGAGAGAGTTCATTCATGATGGTCAGCTTGATCTGCGACGGCCTTCGTGGCAAAAACAAGAGTGTGAAGCCACAATAAGGCACTCCCTTATTCTACAATGTTGCCCTTCTCTGTTTTTTTGTGTGCCAGCCAAGCCCTTTACTTTCATCTCGATTCGTACACTTGTTGTGTTGACAGGTGAAGAAAAACAATTGTGTGAGATTGTCTAAGCATACATCTTAGACTTCATGTGTACGTTGAATATGTCTTTTGTTACCTCTCTTATCTGTCTGACTTTCTGTGTCTTTCATTTCACTTTGATATCCTTTTTGTAGTAGAAAAACAAATTCCTGTTTGAACTGGTTATACAATCCAGTAAAAAACCAAACATTAGGTTATACATCAGGATATATCACGAAATCTCTGAAATTCTGATGAGCATCCATTAACAAAGGAAAATAAAAGACTACATCACAAACGCCACCATCATCAAACGGGTTGTTATGGGAGCACAGCCAACCCAATGGCCACCTGATCTGGTCCCTAATGAATATCCTTAGCCATTTCAGCCACAACAGTTTGGCAGCTGCTCCCGAGTCCCCACTGGCTGGTCAACACTGTCTCCATAAGCAGAAAGAGGGCATACGGCTAGGGGTGTTTGGCTTTATCCTGTATAAATAGTTGACCTTACTTTTCTCTCTTGCGACTCCCTAACTCGTTCTGTCTAATTGTTTATTCAGTGAATTAACATTACTTTCTGTGTGCATTTTTAAAGAAAACCTATTAACAGATTTAAATTGCCCCTTGTTTATTCACAACAGTGCCAATAGAGCTGTTACTGGGATTCAACCTGGCATCTCTACAAAGTACCAACTTCGTAGAATGGGAATGCAGCTCTAGTGCGTATCCAACAGGTTTAGAAAGAGAGCTCTGGAGGTCCATGTGTGTAATAGTGGGTGCGTGTGTGTGTCTTCCTGTGTCCTTCTGCAGAAAGAGGTGCAGGTAATGAAGCAGCAGGCGGAGGAAGCAAAGCAGCACGCTGACAGCCAGGAGGCAGAGGAGCGGAAGCATCGAAAGATCATAGCCGACAGTGACGTTGAGCTGATCCGACAGAAGACACAATTGGACAAGGTAAAAGGACAGACACACAGGCAGGCAGGCAGACAGGCAGACAGACAGACAGAGAGACAGACAAACGGGCGGGCAGACAGACAGGCAGACAGACAGGCAGGAAGACAGAAATTGTGTGTGGGGTGGGGGTTGTGAGAAGGGCCTTTCGTTACTTGACTGAGCTAGCTGGTTGGCGCGGTCGCTATGGGGATGGAAGAGACCAGCACCTGGGTCTGCTACAAGCTTAGTTAAACACAGAGCCATTCGCCACTGAAGCCTAAATGTCCCATTGACCCTCTTCTGACCTAATGTGTTACAAGGAGTGTTTGATATGCAACAGGTCTGTCAGCAGGTGGGGCAGCACATGAACAAGCACACAGTCGGCTCAGATAAACAATATTATTTAAACAATATTAATGTCATTTAGATGTAGAGTTTTAGCGCCTGCATATCGTGTGCATGTGTGTTGGTGCCAATTAGCGCATGTGTGCATGTTAATGTATGCCCAAATGTGTCTGTGTGTCTCTATGAGGCATGGGATGGCCAAAGACATTCTTAGCAGGATCTTTTCACAAAGTAGAAAGTACAGAATAAGGCCAGGGGTGTTGCTAGACATAAAGCTCTGCCAATTAAACATGGCGACGAACTTCCAAGATTTAAGTGTTGGCACAGTGATTTCAATCGCATCGACCGCAATCGCCACGCTAGTATTTAATAGAAGGCAACGAGAAGATATGATACACTTGGTTTCGGAAAGGCAAGCCCCTTGTACCTGGCAGCGGCCATTTATCTGGGATTTTTTTGTAATGGTCATGTGACTCTTTATGTCATGTCATGTGACTTAAATGTGAATTTTTTTTATTTTTTTAGAAATTCACGTGTTACATATTTTTTAGTTAAGCAGGTTAATGGAAACGCGGCTACTGGGGCACAGCAGATCAATACTGGGGCACGTGTCCCAGTAAAAGGGGCCTAGTGACGCCCATGGATGATGCAGTTCATTTTACCTCTTTACCACACAACACGCATAGACTGGTGAGCTACATATATGAAAGAGATTCAACCTTCCTAGACATGAGGGCTTTTCAGGGGAAGGAAACTTCTAGCAGGCGTTTCTGCTCGGTTATTAACCTGGTAGTTCTGCTCAGTAGGTAGTAGGAGAAAATTGTAGACTGCTGTGCTTATGCATTTGACTCCTACTGAGAGACACCATACGAAGCGCATGGTACACATTATGCATATACAGTAACATTGTAACATGCTTTGGATTCATGCAAGCAGGCGAGACATTTCTGGTTTCCAGTGGAAAGTGTCTGGCAGGCAATAAAGTTGAGTCTCTCTGCCCTTGTTTTACTTTACTGTGGCTAGGTGATCCGTGAGAGAGACATATTAGGCAACAACCTGCTGCACCGCAACAAAGCACTGGCACTGCTGTCCGAACAGACCAAAATCATGGACTCCCTGTTGACCAAGGGCAACGCCCAGTACAACCAGAGGGTGGAGGACATCCGTCTGCTCAAGCTGGAGATCAAGAGACTCAGGCGGGAGAAGGCCAACTTGAACAGAAACGCTTCTAAAGCGGAGGAGCTAAGGTAAGGTTGGGGAGGAGGTCCATGGTCGAGGCAGACTGTGGGGGACAGGCAACGATGCCAGAACAGAGACAAAAGATGGAAGTATTAAGAGAGAGAGCCAATGGCGGCTGGTGGAGAGGATGGGGAGTGGGATAGAGGATTAGATGAATTCCGATAGCACTTCTAATTTTAGATTGTTTTATTATTAATCTTCGATATGTAAAAGATTTACTAGGTGCTATAACCACACTTGCTAGTTAAATTATTTCTCATTTTGGTAGTGCAATGCTGCGGACATGGAGGTTAATAACTGTAGGTCAATATCCCTGTAGGTCACAGTTATGGAGGGCTATGCTTAACTGGAGATATAGGGCGTAATTCGACTGGCGATCTGATGAATATTTAGAAATGAAGCTACAATGCACCATAAATTACCATTTAAAATGCAGCAACAAATAAACAATGTTTAGATGACATAATAGCTCATTTACTTCGATACAGGTGTAATATGTTGTGCATGCTATTTAGCTTTTGCGTAGGTAAGGCTGTGTTTAGTCATTTGCGTAATTTGTCTTTTGTGGAAGTGAGTGGGCTGAAAGGCAACTGGCTTTGAAGAAAATTGTCACTCTCCATATTTGTTTTAATGAGCAGGTCCTTCCTTTTAAACAAAATAAGAGTAGAGAGACGTTATTTTCCCTAATACTTCCCTTTTTTCTTATCCTGAGTAAATGCATCATTCTGAACCCTGCCTGGCACACTTCCTTGTTAATTAAACACTGCTTCTGCAAACTACTGATGCAAACATACAGCGTTTCTTTGCGCCCGCTTTTCCTTTCTGTCTTATTTCTCAAGGAATTCCATAATGAGATTTCCATGAGATGAAATGGACGGGGCCACAGTGATATTATTTCTCCTTCGCCTTTCAAAACGCTGCAGACCTTTCTGCTCTTCCTCCACTCGTACATTCTACTCCCACGAGACCCGGTAACTATAGAAATCCCCATGTTTCCAAATGTCTGTACATTTTTCTTGACCTAAGCCACATCTTTCCCCAACCCCCATCTCTGCTAATGGTGGAGCAAGAAGCACTGTACACACCAGACCATACAGTATGCTATTCCTAGCCAACGACTTAGATGCCAACCTACCTATTCAGTGCTGAAATGCTGTAGACACCAAGATGGGTCCCTAGCAATTGCACGCAATTATGCAGTCTACGGGACACACCCTTTAAAAGCTCATACGTCCATGATTATCTGCAGACACGTGGCCGTGTGCTTTACATGCATTAAGCATGACTTGGTCTAAATTCTTAAATACCATACTATTTTTTTGCTCTGTGTTCACGTGGATCTGTACCGCTGAGTGTTGCATGGTTTTACATAGGGTCTACCATTACCCATTCTTTTCAATGATGTCATGGGCCAAATGCTCTGTCCAAGAGGTGTAAATCTTAATACAGGCGTCTCTTTAGTATGTATCAAACAATACATTTTCATTCAGTTCTAATGGTTGTTTTTTTTCCACTTCTTCCACAACTTCAACCTCACTTTGCTATGCTTTGTTTTGATAACAATCTGTGCTGTCTTTGCTCATGGTCTAAGACATTTATGTTGTTCTTCTGAAAGAACAAAGACAGTGGGGGCTTCGACTTGTCTACTTGGTGAATTCTATTGTTACTCGCTGATTCAGCATGTTGAAATGGGGAAACACCCACTGCTGAAGGGGAGAGGCAGATTCTCAGAAAAATCCCGTCATGATGAAAATAGATGAATTATTAGAGTTGACTAGCTAGAGTTGGCTTTATTCACTGCTAGATACCGTAGATGAAGCAGTGAAGATGGAACGATCCCATTTCCAGGGTAAACCAGGAAGGAATACAGAATGTCTGCTGGCACGTAGAGCAGAGTGCTGTTACAGGCTGAATACATTTAGTGCTACCGTTGACTCGTGACAGTGCAATAGCCAAGGCATTGACACCGTATTGTTACCGCTGACATTGAAAGGTTTATTATTGTGCAATAAAAACATGCAAATGACTAGCAGACGGTTGCGTTGCTCATCATTGTATTTTATTTATAATTCTAATTGACATGCGTTCTTGTGTGTTGATTTAAATTCAGAGGCAAGGATTCCCCCAACTTGAATGAATCAGTCTCACACAAACCACCCATGTGCAAATGTATGCACTGTGCACACATTTCTACTCAATAGAACACACACACACACACTAACACACACACACACACACACACACACACCAGCATCAATTCCCTTAACTCTGTTCACTTAATCTCAATGCAAATGTCTTTGAGTGGGGTAAGGAGAAATGAGTTGTGTTTTCATGGTATATATTTCCCATAAACTGAAAGGGACTCACGTGTTGACAAGTGATGATGAATGAGCTGCTGTGTTTTTCAGGTGACAATGATGCATCTTTGCATGTTTAGCACCACTTTGTTTAGACGGCACTAGTTCCACCTGCATGCCAAAATCCAAATTAAAAATGCAAAGACGAGAAAAACAAACCATGCCTGCTGTTCCTGACCAGTATATCTCCTGTGTGCTGTTATGGTCAGGCCTTGCTGTGCAGGCCATTCCACTCTACCACCTTCAAAGCTCATAGTTTTGATTTCTTCACTATTATTCTACAATGCAGAAATTAGTAAAGATAAAGAAAAACCCTGGAATAATTAGGTGTGTCCAAACGTTTGACTGGTACTGTATATAATAGCACTAGAGTAATATTTATGTGGTGTTGCAGGTTGGAGGTCTCTTATTTGAAAAGGGAGCTGCTGGAAACAAAGAACAGGATCCGCATCCTAGAAGACCAACAGATGAATCCAATGAATATCCACCACTGGAGAACTATCCAGGTATGGGAACTGGGAGTGGGTTTGGGTTTTGAGAGAAGTTGAT
This sequence comes from Percopsis transmontana, assembly GCA_025447815.1. Lineage (NCBI taxonomy): Eukaryota > Metazoa > Chordata > Actinopteri > Percopsiformes > Percopsidae > Percopsis > Percopsis transmontana. Next base: position 3,303 of record JAOEHI010051099.1, on the reverse strand, counting down.
CACTGCTGTATCTATGATGGTGGCCATTAACCCTCTGTAAATGACTTCCCCATAGGCCACTGACCCCAACAAATACGAGCTCATCCAGAAGATGAATTGTCTACAGAAGTGCCTGATAACCAAGACCAAAGAGGTGGTGGAAAAAGAGGGCATTTTGCAGGTAAAAACTTGACACTAGCGCTAAAACATGCACAACACAAATACACTCACACAGACTCGTACGTACACACACACACACACACACACACACACACACACACACACACACACACACACACACACACCATCCTAGATGTCTGACTGTCTCACCCTATTGGCTCAACAATATGGGGCTTTCCAACAAGGGCTCTGGTTGTAAACCACTGCAGCAGGCCTGGGTCACAACACACAGAGTCAATGACAGTGCTTGTGGGAGAAAAGAGCAATTTGTTCTCTATGTTAAACAGGACACACTGTCTTTCAGTGCTTAAATACATGTTTGACTACTGATGTTTGACTAGTGTGGCGAGACATGAACAATAAGTGCTTTATATTTCACACGGTTATCACCTACCACGGTGGCTCACAGGTTAGCAATGTTACCTCACAGCACCAGAGTATACGGGTTACCTCTCCGTGCTTGTTCCCTTCCACCTCCAAAGACATGGCTTATTGATGACACCGTGTTAACCATAGGGGTGTGAGCAACAATAGACTGGCGTCCCATTCGCAGTATCGCCTTGTTTTTGGCAAAAACTCACCTGAAATACTCTCCAGTCCCCTGTGATCAGCTAAAGAGCCAGCGGGACAGTTCTTATCAATTGTACTGAACTGACTGAACAAGACTTGCTTGAGGTCATTCTAGATTGCACACTCTTTTCACAAACATTTCCCATGCATAGCTTGACAAAGTCTGTCCATTTTCTCGTGCGGCCTGTTTGCCAGACTTGCAGCTGATTGCGTCAATGGTACCAATGGTCCTCATCTGCCAAAACCATTGTTCTGCTTGTCAGCTGTTGTTTCTTTTACAGCTACTGTAACATCAAAATACATCGCCTTTGACAGATGTTGTCTGGTAGTGTTCTGTGGAGTTGGACGGCCTATTTGACACACTGGGCACTATCCACAGTGTGTTTTCATTGACTGGGGGGGGCGAGGCAAGCCATTTTCCCCGTACATACACCCTCTCCAACTCCCCCCTCCCCATCTCCCATTGTACGATTTGCCTGAATAATTTAATCATGTGTGTTCAGGGGTGAGACTGGAAACCACAGACGAGTTCCCTGACATGAGATGGGGTGAGATTATCTGTGTGTATATATATATATATCTCTCTGTGAGGTTTGTTAATGCAATACTTACGCCCCGTAGCCAGAATTACTGAGCTGATAAAGTTTGTAATGATCCGACGACAAAATGGAGAGCTGGAGCAGAGAGCGAAATAGAGGGAGAAAGCGAGAGATAAGGGTGGCAGGAGCAGGAGACACAGATGCAGAGAGCTTATGAAGGAGGGAGCGGGAGAGAGATGGCGCGTGTGTGTGTGTGTGAGTGGGCAGGCTCTGTATGAGTTCTCTGAAGTGCCGTGAACTTGTTGACAGGTTGGTGTGTGCAGCGTGGATCCGAGTGCAGCCATATTTTGACTACCCGGGGAGAAATAATGAAAAGGAAAAGATTGCAGAAATTGAGCATGATGCCCTATCGCCCACCTCCTCCATCGCTGGCGCGCACACACAAACAAATACACAAAACACGAGCCTCTGCTGTCCTGCCCTGTGTTCTCTGCTACTCTGACCATTACAGGTCGGATGCAAAGAAAACAGGTCCTATCTCCGCGCACTGTAATTGGAATGTAATTGGTTGCCTCTCGTTCTTTATTTCCCACTTGTTCATTGGAGTTTAGTTCTTTATAGAGGCCATACTTCTGTTGCACTGTTTTATCACACCTGCAGAACAGTAGCGGGAAAGAAGGAGGATATTGCCACTTGGACACATTAAACCCAATTCAAAGTAAGCAAACTCACAGTAATGGTTGTGGCTTGAGCCCCTATTCCATTGCCGCTCTCAAAGGAACTTGAACCAAACCATCATAGTTTGGTGATCAAACACTTGTGTCGTGCACCATGTCTCTGGCTTCACACTATTGCACACCCTGCTGATAGTCACTTGTTTAAACACTTGACTAGCATGTGATGCTTATTTTGTTAATCATTCAGTCACTGTGTGGAAAGGAACTGTGAGGGCAGATAAATCAGAGGGTATTGGCCTATGTTTCAGTGGTGAGCGAGGGCAAGCAGGGTGCATGCTGCCTCAAGGGTAATATATATTTTGACATTAGCCTAGCATTCATGGGATTGTGTGTCAAGGAAATCCAATAGACAGCAGGAGGGGAAGGAGAATGGCCTGCATCAGCAGGCACATACTCCAGGATTAATTGTTTGATTTTCTCTCTAAATCTCAGCATTGGCTTTCATAAGTGTCAGCATTGGCTTCTTATCTATCTATCTGTGTGTTTACGGTATCTATCTATCTGAGTACTGCATCTATCTTTCAGTCTACTATATATCTATCTAAGTACTGCATCTATCATTCTGTCTACTATATCTATTGTATCTCTCTGTCTATGTACTGTATCTATCTGTCTATGTACTGTATCTATCTGTCTATGTACTGTGTCTATCTGTCTATGTACTGTATCTATCTGTCTATGTACTGTATCTATCTGTCTATGTACTGTCTATCTGTCTATGTACTGTGTCTATCTGTCTATGTACTGTATGTCTTTCTATGTACTGTACTGTGCCTATGTATCGATCTATCCAGCACTTTTTCTCGTGCTCTCCTGCCTGCCTACATGTGTGTGTGTGCACTTACACATGCACATGTGCACAGGCAGTGTTTGTCAATCGGCAGTCCACTCAGGTTATATTGCAATTCCATTTTCTCGCCCTTCTTTCTCTGCGTGGATCTCATCAAAATGCCAGTGAGCCTTAATACCGCATGTCCTGCCTCTCGCACTGTGCGATCTGTGAATGCCAAGGAAACCGCAGGAGTGCTCTGGTCCCCCCTCTTTTTGCTCCCCGTCTCTCCCACTCTCTCTCATTTGCTCCTCCATTCTCTCAATTTCTCTCACAAGATATGTTGGGGGGGGGCAGCTGCTCTCCATGCCATTGCAATCTGACCTGCTGGTTTGTGTTGCTATGACCCTTGATTGATCGCAACTATTAAATCCAGGCATGATGGAGAGATTACGTTTAGTGAAAGGGACGGGTTCTATAAAAGTTCTAAGACCTGAGAAAATCCAGAGACATCTGTTCTTTATATATA
>JAOEHI010051098.1:12897-50392 GCA_025447815.1 Percopsis transmontana | reverse complement strand
CTGTCTGCCGGGAAAGCCTTCTGCAATTCTTAGACACTTTTGTGGGCATGCGTGTGCGCCCGTGAAAACGGCTCACACCCCCCCCCCCCCCCCCCCCCCACCCCACTTGCAGCCCCAGCACGACACGTTAACAACTGACCTGACGGACAGAGCAGCGTAACAGCTGCTCCTCTACAAGGTACGGGTGTGGAAGACAGCAGGGGGTCAGGATCCCACTGATGGCCTCACCAGACTTGTCAGACGCAGAGTTAATGCTGGAACGAACCCAGACTGAAGTCCCGCCGCTTTCCAGACCTTTCATCCTTGTCAGCACAGCACAGCACAGCACAGCCTCTGTAAGGGAGGGAGAGAGAGAGGGAAACAAGACATAGGCAAAGGGAAGTAAAACTGCTGGCTGAAACATTTGCAAGTAAATCTTTCTCTCTTTCTCCCGTGCCTCCTTCGTGTTTGTTTCTCTATCGCTGACATTCGCAAACCACCCGGAGGGCTTAGTCACACAGCAGAACACAAACACTGCAAGTTCCTGTGTTTTATACAGTTTGCCCTCTGACCCCAGCATATTAGCGGGGTTAAAATGATCACACAATCTGCGCACCACTGTAGGGCACCACCCATGCTGTCTTTTCTTTTCAAAAATAACTTACGACAACTCATGTCACATGTGACTTTTCATTCAGTTCAGAACTAAAGCATTAATGTTTGCTGAAATACACATTCTAGTCTTTCCACTAGTAGGATATTTATTTTTCTCCTCCCACCACCAGGGAATGTTTGGCTGTATACCCAGCAGCGGATGACATATTTGCTGGGAAGGTCTCCAGTCGGTTGACCTGTTTGCTGTAACCACCGAGGGGTTTCCTAGGAGAGGCTGGCAAAGCTGATGGAGCAACACGGGGCCTCACCAATCAATGCTGTTGCTGAACCCCACAGCTGACAGCGAACAATGAACAACACATTCTACTAATAGACCATGTGTCCAACAAAACGCTGAATGAGAGGGCTCCCACTCTAATGGTCCCTGTGACCCATGGACTAGGAACAGCAGGGAAAATGAGGCTTTGAGTCAACCACATAAAGAAAATAATAACTGAACTTTCTCTACAACACAGATTCTGCAAAGCTAGCTTTCGTTTCTTTAAATGTGTAATTCCATAGAGCAGGTCTGATGCATATTAATAATGCATATTTTCATTAAATGTTTTGCTTTACAAGAATACAAGGAATGTGTAATTCTTATGTACTTGTACCATTTGTTATTTTTGTATTTAGGGCATTATAGCTTCACACAAAGTATTAGGGATAATAAAAATGCCAGATTGATTTTAATAGGCTTAGACATTTTGGTACCCGCCCACGTAATTCCACGGGCTCCGCCTCTCCTTTACATGGCGTGAAAATAATAGCGCCAGAATCTCTTGCGGACTTTAAACTGTTGCACAGACCCACCAACACTAGCTACTGTCGGTGTGCCTGAGAAATACCTACACAAAAAAGGACTATCGATTTTGGATTTCGAGGCAACATGAAGCGTAATCAGAATTACAGTTCATCCGATAGCGACATGGACGACAATATTGAAGTGGAGAAGGACAGCGGAGACGAAATTAGGTAGGTTATGTAATCGTATCTACCCTGGCAAGCATATGCTTAATAACGCAGTAGTCTATTAATTGTATTCAACATTTACAAGGCATATCTTTTTATATGTTTTATTGGATTGACAATTAACTAAGTAGAACTGTAGGTTACATTAAAAGTAGCCCATAATAAAATAAGATTCCGTATGATTAAGCTGTTGCTCATATACATTTTTTTTATTTCAGTCAAATAGATTCTCCAAATAATGCGATGTCACCTTCCACAAAGACACAAGTCCAAGCTAGAAAAAGACGCAGAGGGGTAGGTCAAAACATTGCCTCTCGTGCGTAATTGCGCATTGAGGTATTTATTTGGGAAATGTACAGTTTCAACATAAAAACCAAAAACATTTCTGTCCTTCCCATATGATAGATTATTGAAAAGCGAAGACGTGACCGCATCAATAACAGCCTGTCAGAACTGAGAAGACTGGTGCCAAGCGCATTTGAAAAACAGGTAGGCTAGTCTGTATGACTCATCTGATTTAATGTGATCGGTGCGTAACGGGCTTGACTAGCAACATGCAACATCTAAAAAATACTAAACAAACGGAAATTAACATTTAGTTTTCTGAATCTTTTTTCAGGGATCAGCTAAATTAGAAAAAGCAGAAATATTGCAGATGACTGTCGACCATCTCAAGACGCTACATGCTGCTGGTGGCAAAGGTGACTGGGCTGTTCTATTTATGTTTATTTAAAATGCTCCATTAATGTGTAACAACTTGTACTGTTGGAAGTCTTCACTCCAAAGCAGTGGTTCTCAACAAGGGGGTCGGGATCCCCTGGGGGTACAACATGAGGGGGGCCAACAAGAGAGGGGCCATGAAATTATTTCATTCTTTGTTAATATTGCAGTTTTATTCACTTTAAAATGTTTTCAGTGTCATTAAAACATATACGTGAGGCCAGTGTATGTAAAACCACGTTTTATGAAGTAACAATAAGTGGCTCACAGCTGACCATTTTGTTGAGGGGGGGAGGGGGTCTCTAGAACACTAGTGTCTAATTGTGGGATTCTGCCTCTGTCCCCAACAGGCTACTTTGAGGCTCACGCCTTGGCCAAGGACTACCGCAGTCTGGGCTTCAGGGAGTGCCTGGCGGAGACCGCCCGCTACCTGAGCATCATAGAAGGCCGGGACAGCGCAGATCCACTCCGCCTGCGCCTGGTGTCCCACCTAAGCCACCACGCCTCTCAGAGGGAGGTCCACGGCGGCCTGGGACACCTAGCCTGGGGCGCTGCCTACGGAGCGGCACATCCCGCGCATCTGACCCACCCCCTCCTGCTACAGCACCCGCAGGGCAGGACACCAGTGCCCAGGTGCAGCAGCAGCCCCCCCTCCTCCTCTACCTCCTCCACGCCAGCGTCCTCCTCCTCCTCCTCCTCCTCCCCCTCCACCCCAGAGGCGCCGGTGGCGTCCAGACTCGGCGTGCTGCCCCCAACGGAGTCCCTCCGGGTACCTCCCAGTGGCGCCCTCAGCCTGCCGGTGCCGCCTTCCAAGATTCCGCCCCCTCTCCTGTCCTCCCTGTCTGCGTTCCCCCTCCCGTTCGGTGCGTTCCCCCTTCTGCCCCCAGCGGCCCTGAGCCCGATGGTGCCCTCCTCCACCCTGACAAAGCCCTACAGACCCTGGGGCACGGAGATCGGTGCGTTCTGAAGCCTCCAGCTGGACTGAAGGCCGTGGCGGAGCTGTGCCCGACACTACAAACTACAGACAGAACCACCTGCCTTATTGCCTTCGCCAGTAACTGGTTTTATTCTACATTATTGGACTTAATGGCAGGGGTTGTGACTATTGCCTATAAATACGACACTCCTGTATGAAGCAATTGCTACAAAATCCCTCTATGTCAAACATAAAGGAAGTTATAGCTATTGAATATAACTAATATGCACTGTCTTCAGGTTCAGAAGGAATGTAATATCTGGGCCATGAAATTTACCACACTAGATTTAATAAGGCATTTTGTAGATCGTATTATGTGACTGAAGCTACTTTTGTAGAGCATAGATGTGCTCATACTGTTTGTCGTATCATGTATCACATATTTTTTTCCATATACTATTTGTAATATTTTTGTACCAATAAAATTAGTTTATATGGATTTAAACCGCAGTATGATTCTTTTAAAGTCTAAAACCACTTGCTTGCAGATTCTGTTTTACAAGATATTTGATAAGATATAATAATAATAATATACTGAGTTAGATGCACTCCACAGTGTTTTCTCCGCAATTACTCTGTATTCCTGCAAACAAGCAGACCATACACTCTCCAAGTAATGACAGCAGGACCGTATCGTTTCAAAGGAATTACCTTCAGGGGCATCTTTTGTAGCAATCCGTCAGCAGCTAGCAATGTGCTAGCTCGATGACTTGCATATTGGCTGAAAGGCAATCCCTTTACAGTGTGCCAGGTAAGTCACTGAATCTGAGGGCATTGTTGCCCTCATGAATACCCAGGAAATCATTAAGAGTGGAAGGAAATCCTCTATAATGTTCCCCTGACCTCACTAGTGTGGGGCTGTCTGAAACGGAGACAATAGTGTGAACAGGATGGGGACATGGTGGAAGAAGGTGGTTTTAATGGGCAGCACTCGTACAGCTGGACCAATAAATCAGCGACCTGCTGCAAGGTTTTGGCAAAATACCAGCAATTCAAAACTGCATAAATGCACTGCCCAAGTCACACTCTCACACACAGGTTAGGTTTCACTGAGAGCATTACGTTTGGTGAACTAAAAGGTGAACTCTCCCATTTCTGATGAATTTTCATAACATGCGTTAGGTGCCATATTTTCTGGCACGTAATGCAAACCCCAAACCCACTATGGGTAATTACAATTAGGCATTTAGGAGACGCTTTTATCCAAAGCGACTTACAATTACATGCTGCTATTACAAGGAGCAGGTAGGGGTTAGTCATCTTGCTCAAGGATGCTTACAGGTAGGCCAACTCTGGGGCTCGACCCCATGACCTTCTGGCTGGGAGTCCAACACCCAGACCACTAGACTATCCTGTAGAATGTAGAATGTAATTCTACATTCACCATGTTCCACATTCACATTTGTTTCCTGAGGATATGCTGAGCTCTCACTGCCACCTTCTGGATAGACATGGACATTTTGATTTGATTTTTGATTGCTTTACTAGATGTAAAATTATTAATTGTTTTGCTGTATTTCTAAAATAACATTGCATATTGTAGATTCATTTTTCGTTTTCAATCTCCACCTGCTGGACAGATATTTTGATTATTGGATTGATTTTCTAGATGTAAAATACAGCTAAATTTACTAGATGTAAAATACAGCAAAATGTCTTTAGCTGTTCATCATTAAAATGCATATTGAAGATTTAAACACAAATGAACACGCTTTATAAGAATAAACCTGAACAAACGTACAAACTGGGTGAAGACCATACTTCTGAGAACATGTAGGCAATTTCGGGCTTTTATTTGGCAATTCACATTTTCCCGATTTTCTAAACACAGAAAAGTATGAGATGATGCATGCCATGTTCACAGAACCCCAAACCTTTATTCAGCAAAGCATTCACAGAGAGATATGGCGGAGAAACACAGGCAGCAGAAGATGCAGGCAGGCTTCTGTGTGTACAGTATATTAAAAAGAGACTACTTCAGTGTGCTGAGTGTAAAGCATCCTGCATCTATTCTATATCACACTAAAGAGAAGATGCTTACAATGCCGTTTACCTTAAACCCACATTCACACACACACACACACACACACACACACACACAGAAACATACTTATGTTCACACTATCACTATCGAGTGGAGAACAGCAGCAGCTGACACCGTGTACGATAGCAGTGTGTGACGTCGTAACATTCAAGAGATTCATCTCCAAATACCGCAAACAGGCTAAGTGACTGAGCTAAAGATGGATTTATCGAGTGATACAGTAGTACTGTCAAGGGGAAGTAGGACTTTGCGAGTGTAGAAACAGTTGCACCTTTTAGGCAAACACATTCTTAATAGTAATAATAATAATAATATTAATAAGAAGAAGAAAATAATAAAGCACCTATCAAGTTCATAATCTAGCTCACTCAAATTGCGGAAAAAAGTTATATCTATGGGTTTGGCAAAAGTTCCAAGTGCGTGTGTGTGTGTGTGTGTGTGTGTGTGTGTGTGTGTGTGTACATGTTTGTGTCAAGATACTGAGGATACAGTGACATCTAGAGAGTCTGTAGTCTACGTACAGAAACGAATTGCATTCTTTACAGAGACACAGAAACATCATCATGACATCAGGGAACAGGGGAGCTTCAGTCTAGAACTAATTCACAACACTGAAGGCTTTCACGAGAAAACAGCTGCAGATTCAAATGTCAAGAACCAAAACAGTAACAAATAATACATTCATAATTTGACAGCGCAGTACGCACTCCACCTGTCTACCAACATATAGATAGATAGATAGATACATACATACAGAGATAAAATAGATAAGATAGAAAGAAATGTATTTACAAAATAGATGTACTCGTGACTTTTCTTGAGAACCATTCAATTGAAAGAGGAGGGCTATCCAGGTTTCTATCCAGTGATAATACACACAGAGTAAGTGAGCACAGTGGAGCTGTGGGAGTGAGGTCCCCGATCTGCAGGCCTACAGTGTTGGATGTCGGCTCTGGAGCTGCGAAGGGTGTGGGGCCAGGCCAGGGGTGTGTTGGATGGAGGGATGGAGAGAGGGAGGGAGGAGGGAGGGAGGGAGGGGGGTGTGGATGGAGCGGAGGTTGAGACTGGGCGTGGCTCAGGCCGTAAGCTCTTAACGTAGCTCTTTGTTCCTCCGCACCACAGCGGCGTGCTCCTCCTGAAAACACCAGAACCACAGGTGGTTAAAGATAATGGCAACACTGCCCGCAGTGAATGGGACGCTAGATGGCCCTATGCTTTGGAATGGGAGCTTCCAAACACAAACACAGGCAGAATCAGGGATCCAGCCACTAATGCAGGGTCTGTATACATGACCAGAAGGTCCTGATAACGTTTTTTTCATACTTAAATCGGTCATTTACTATTTCAATTCAACTTGAGCCTGTTAACATTACACATTCATCAGGCCAGTCCCTAATATCTTATACGTACATCAGAGCTCTTATAAGGGAGGAGATTTAGTTACAGTTATGTCAAGGACCATTCAGCATTGCGTCCTTCTCACCTTCTTCTGCAGACGTTCCATCATGGCCGCCAAGTGGGCATCGCGGTTCTCCTTTATCTGCTCCATCTTCAGATGCAGCTTCTCCTCAGCCATTTTGCTGAAGTTGCTGTTCTCCTCCATGGCCTTTAGCAGGACATCCCTCTCATGGTCTCTCTTTTCTGCCAAGGCCCTCAGAACCTGTGCTTCCTGGGACTGAAAACACAACAGGAATTGTAGGCCAGAGAGTAAAGATGGGTCTCCGTAACACACAGACACACTACTAGGCACTTGAATGGGTGTGATTTGTCTACAAATGGAATCCCATTCAAACAGAATTGATGTGTATTTAGCTAAAAGTACTGCCTCGTGTCCAGGGGACTTTATGATGATTGGAGGTGAAACACTAATTCTGCTCGGGTATTATTTATGTATACAATACATGGGAAAACCCTGCCCTAAAAGGAAAGTTATAAAATACTTATACAATTGTGTAATGCTACTAGAGCTTACGTATTACCCCTTTACTGTAGGAGGAATTGACCAATGTATTGATCGGTGCCCCTTGGAACCTGCTCACCTTTCTCCGATCCTCAGCAGCCTCCAGTTTCTTCTGGATGTCCTCCAAGGAAATGTCCCTCTTAGGAGGCGAGGGAAGGCAGGGGGTTGCATCTGATACTGGCGACAGTGGCTTCAGGATCACCTCAAAGGCCTGGCCAGAGGCCCTCTTGTTAATGGGCTTTACCTCCATGTCTGGATATAGGGGAATTGAGGTAATGCAATTTAGTTGAATTAAAAACAAAAGTGAAATAATTAGTGATGACGCCAGTCTGCATTTCCACAGTAGATCATTTATCCATAGAGTGCAGCATCGTCACATAAAAGCGGTGCCCCAAGTCTTACCGTCAAATTCAGAGACAAGGTTTTTACGTGTCTCTGGGTAGAAGCAGGAACAGATGAGGGAGAGAACGGACATCTCCTTCATCTTCTCTTTGTATGCTGTGGGAATACAAACACCAGCATCCTGTAATGTCCATGTCCAACAAACTCTTTAAAACTTTCCTGAAGTGATTACACCTTAAAGCACAGAGTTAATTTAAATTATGTAACAGTAAAGCAATTTCACAAATGTGAGTTAATAATTGATTAGCTAGGAGTGGTTGTAAATCCACAAGCTTCTAAAAAGCACATAGAAGCTACCCCATGCTCATTTCAAATACAGTAAATATATACAGTAAAAAAAAACGTATACTGTATTAAGTGGAATGTTTTTTTATTTATTTCTTCTGCACTGGCCTTTTTCGTCTATTTTCTGTTTAACCAAGGTTTCATCTGACCAGAGGAAAGAGGGATATGTGTCTAGAGACCTACAGCTTGTCAGTCTTAATAATCTCATTTGCGTCTACCGCTGCAAAGCCTAGTGTGAGAAGTGACTCCTTACTGCAGGGTTGGCCTGCCTCCCACCCCACTATGCATCTGTCTGTTACTAAGATTTCACTGTCCATACAATAACCTGATATATAACAACCATATTTTAGGCTTGAAAAGAAAGTATATGGTGTACAGTAGAAAAAAACTGAAAATCGATAAAAGCCTTTCATGGCACTCAACTAAAACCAGAAGGGATGTAGACTTATAATCTATAGGCTATCAGGGCTAATAGGTTGCTTTTGTTGTGGACATAGGCCTACATCTGGTTTTTATACTCCATTATCTCTCTTGGCATGTTTGTCCAATATCACATATTTGACATAAATGTTACATCAATTACTACACTCTTAACCTGTGATGCAGCCGATAGTCCATCATGTATGTAGAATAGAAGCACATCACAACAAATGATAAAACATGGATTTTCTTAATGACAATTAAGAGACCTGGACATAATGTTTCACAAAACACAATTTCGTATTGCCATACAAAACGACGACGTTTGGTGTTTAGACATGTAACTTAGGGTGGTAAGCCGCTATTTGATCTGCTGTAGAAATGACGCTTGGCAGCCCAGTGTCTAGGGTGGGGTCTTTCTGCATTATGCTGCTGGGGCCGCCACCGTATCCAGACCACAGGTGCAGCACTGTAAATTTAGCTATTATAATTATTTCGGTCTAGAACCTATATTCCAATTAAAAAATGTAACACATAAAATCAAAGCAATAACGTGTCAAAGAAAAATAGTCCAAAAACAGCCGACATTTTGGTCTACTGCGTGGCCTAATGAATGATGCTCGACTGTTTAAATGCTGCCTTCATCCCCCTTTTCAAACCGAGATAACTGGTATTTGGCCACGAGAAACAAGTGAGGGCGAAACCTCTTATTTGGAATACTTTAATTTTAGCAGTGCATTAATTTCTCTTAGAAGCCTTCGTAATATGTGGCCGCTATCATTAGCCTGCTGAACAGAGATGGGCTACAGAACGAATGCCTCAATTATCTCGCAGTCTCCTTCATTATTATTTTTTTTATTGATAATTTTTACACTTACCGATTGCTGTTTTGGCCATGGCTGCTGTGTTTCAGGAGATGATGCTGTGGCTCTGGTCAACTGGACGATAATGCAGCTTAAGGCACTGAGTCAGCGAACAGTACCGGGGTAGGACCGGATGAGAGACAAGAGGCGGGCACGGGCACGAGCGACTGAATTAAGAACGGGAGCGCGCATGCAGACCCTCCTATATGTGCTTTGACGTGCACTTTAATGATTCCCAATACAGTCGGTTTTTTAAAGGACTAAATATACAAAAAAATTATATTAATTTTTACACAAACACGTCTCAGTATGACACTGTGTCTGTATGTCAATGTTTGAGGATCGCTACAGTTAATATGTTAAGAATCATAACAAGCTATTCAGATGGAATATGAATAGCTATGAACTCGTCAGAACTGATCTGGACACTAGCATAAGCATTGGTTAGGACATATTCACACAAGCTGAGGCCCAGTGCCACAATGATTGAATGATCTACAGTATGCAGATTAGGCAGACACAAATGCAGAGCACAGTTGAGAATTACATTTTATTAGAATTTGTTTTTAGTGATGACAGCAACATATTGTGTGACTATACATGCAATTTATCAATCATATAGCATTTACCTGAGGCCACCTAGGACTTTAAAATTTAATCATACTACAGAATAAGTCCCTTTTCACACATATAAAACAGAGGTAGTTTTGAAGTAGAAGCCATATAATTTACATACAACAATAAAAATTGATGATAGACCATCATTTGGCATATAAAGAACAACATAATAGAAATACAACAAAATAGAGTAAAATAAAAAATAAAAATCAGTAATACAGTATGTCATAGTAAGAAAACATGTTAAGACAGGACAAGATACTAAATGCATAACTCACTTTCATTATTTAAATGATTAGTATATTAAAGCAACTAAACCGCAGGACAGAATGAAGCCATTTGTTTTTGCAGCATGTCCTAAAAGGTCTAGGTGTGAAGTGAATGTGCCCAGCACAGTGTTTATTGCAGCGATAACACATACAATTTAGCTCCTGCCAAAGGTGCTCAACTGCTTTTTAATGTAGTGGCCAACCAGTAGCTGGGGACGTTGTTGGTAGTCCTGAAGAACTTCATGAGAGCTGTTAACCTGATCACCCTTCTGCCGATCCAGTAGTGTCACACACACCACAGCCGCTGTAGGGACGCAAACAGATGAGAAACTACTAGCCCGGGACTTGCAGGTGTCAACAAAGCGCCATGTTGTGAGACTATTCTAAGTCTGAAGCGTATGTAATGTCTGACCTCGTAAACCACTCAGTTTGCACATGGCAGCAAATACTGAGGACTCCATTTCAATGTTGCGGACGCCTGCCTCATAGGCTTTAGCCAGATAGTCCTGTTTGTCCTTCTCAGAGTAGGAGCAGAACGCTCCATCTAGACGAGCTTGTCCTGCGAAGAATTCAGCACACATACACTACCATTCAAATGTTTGGGGTCACTTAGAAAGGTCCTTGTTTTTGAAAGTGTCCATTAAAATCACATCAAATTGATCGGAAATACAGTGTAGACATGGTTAATGTTGTAAATGACTATTGTAGCTGGAAATGGCTGATTTTTAATAGAATATCTACACAGGCGCACAGAGGCCCATTACCAGCAGCAATCACTCCTGTGTTCTTATGGTACGTTGTGTTGGCTAATCCAAGTTTTATCATTTTAAAAAGGCAAATAGATCATTAGAAAACCATTTTGCAATTATGTTAGCAGATCTGAAAACTGATTAAATAAGAACTAAAAGTGGCCTTCTTTGGGTTCTCTTACAGGCTCAAAATGGCCAGAAACAACAAACTTTCTGCTGAAGCTACTTATTCTGAGAAATTAAGGCTATTCCATGTGAGAAACTGCCAAGAAACTAAAGCTCTCGTTGTACACTACTCCCTTTACAGAACAGTGCAAACTGGCTCTAACCAGAATAGAAAGAGGGATGGGAGCCCCAGGTGCACAACTGAGCACGAGGATAAGTACATTCTCAAGTCTCTAGTTTGAGCGAACTGAACAGGCCCCTTTTGTTTCCAACACTGAACAGTGAGAGTGGTACATGGGCAGCAGAGCTCCTACCTTCGTAGAAATCCATGGTACACATGGTGTTGGCTGTCACTGTATTAAATTGGTTCAGCTCCTCGCTGCACTCAAGCAGCTGCTCGGCGAGACTTTGGTCCAGATCAGTGCTGCGTACCACCGTCTTGCCTAGGATCACCTGTTCAAACTTGGGCAAGAAGGTGGCATCCACAGACTGCTTGGTGACAACAACAGTGCCAGGCTTAAGTCCTAAAAACAGGGGTTACAGTAAACGATTTACCACATAGTAGACATGTGAAAAGTTACTGTAGCTTCATAAATTAACTAACTTATTTTCAGAAGTGTCTTCAGATACATAGATGTAAATAGATTTGGGATGCTCCCGTTTGAAAATCGTAACGAACAAATATTAAGCTATTTTGTGAAAGCCTTTTGAAATGGAAAAACAAAATGCAGGTATTTTTCATTTACTGGATGTCATGCACATCACATGCTACATTGTTAACAGTAATGTTACCCATTTGGCTTACCTATTCCACCTGAAGTCCCAATGCGTATAATTGTAACATTTGTGCAACCCGCATGATACAGAAGCTTTATTAGCTCATGTAACATTATGGAAATAGATGGAATGCCCATCCCATGCTAGGATACAAGAGAAAGGTGTTTTGTTTAGAGCAGTGAAAGAAGTCTAGAAAAGCACAGATTGGTGTTGGAGATAACTTATTGGTTAGACGGCGTATCCTGTGGGCAGGGCATGTATGCACCCCACATGATTGCTTACATATTTGACTGTTATTGCAGTTAATGTTTTACTTTTTGGGTGGGACAGCCGATATCAGCCAGTTTGCAGCATAGTCTTTAACCTGGGATAGGTTCTCTCAAACCAGTCTGTTTTACAGTTACTAAAATTGTGACCTCCTATATGTCCCAGTCTAACTACATTCATATTATCAAACTGAAATAGGCTACTTACATTAAGTACCATGTTAAAACCGTAATATGGCAGATGTGGTGCCAACCGATACAGTGTCCACATATGTTTACAACAACAATAAGTAGTTCTGAATAGGCTATGTTTACACATACACTGATAGAGAGCACAGGGCCAACTTTGTACATGGCATAACGGTCTGTTCCAGCACAAATATTTGGGTAGTCCGACTTAGGATCTTCCAAACCAAGCTCAACAGCAATATACTCAATAAAGGCTTTCATTCTCCAGGGACTGCCCCCAACACACACAAACTGAAGAACAGACACAAAAACAAATCCGGTTAATGAGAAATTGTAATAAACACAAGTATCTGAATGATTAGAATTTGCTATTTAGCTAGCATAAATTGTTACTTTGACATCCCCAAACATAGATGGCAGATTATGAGTGGAGGTTCCTAGGTTGAAGTGGTAGAGTACGTCATCTTTCATTGCGTCAAGGTGTGGATTGTGCACATGCACAGAGCTTGAAGGGGGGAGAAAATTCGTGGAAACGTTAGATGCTGCTGTAGTGTGTATTCATTAAATAAAACAAAATTTTAAAAAATGTAAAACGAGCAAAAACATATTAACTTGTTGCATTATAATTCAGTGGCATCCGTTAATAGTTAGCAAAGAAAATGTCCCCCCAGTTTTATACAATATACAGTTCTACTAGACTGTTTATGACATCCTTTCCTTCTTGTATTTTTTCAGGATGTAGGGATGTAAGTTGGACACACCCGTTTCCTCCTTTCAAAATTTCACAACACGAAAATATAATAGTCACAGTTAAATGGGAATAAGGAAGCCACAGATGCAAAACTCACCTGATGCATGGAGAGCTTTGTTTATCTGGATTCATTTCCCTGTGAATGTATTTGTAAGTAATATATGTAAGTCGAATCGCCGGTAACATAATGACATTTCACAACACGGCGTAGCTGTCTTGAGCAAAGGTTACAACACCTAATACCAACTTTCACTTTATCATAATAAGACACGTTACATCTAACGTTACTCAATAGAACGACTATGGTTGAGCGCTCGTTTCAAATCAGCGTTTAATCATCTATCAAAAACGGTATCAAATTCACACCACATTAGCCTACAAAGCAGTAACTAGAATCCATTTAACATACTTGCCTTTCAAATTATTCAAATCCACTGTATTTCCTCAAATTGATGTATACCGGTGGAAATCGGATACGCTGACGTTCGAGACTACTTCTACGTGCTGCTGGCTGCTATTGAACTACGTGACTGAGCAGGTGGCATCTGCGCAGTAACATCACTGAGGACTTCCAATGATTCGCCGCTAGAGGACTGCATTTCACAGATAAATGTGACTTCCTCAAGCTCAAATTAAATAAGTCTCATATTTCAGTGGGTGAAATCCACGCTGTCACTCAAGATTGACTCGCTTAATCAGAGTTAAAGCAAACCTGTGAAGCGGAGTGATAATTATAGCAAAGCATTCCAATGCTGTAATCATGAAATATCAGCACTCCTGGAGCCTCTTGTCCAATCAAATTGCTCAATTGATGTGTTAAAGTGTGGTAAATTATTATTAGACAAATTAGTATAGCTTGGCCTGGAACCAAGATAGGACGTTTTAACAAGTGCAACAGTGTGAAATTGATACCTCCTTGTATGTTTTTGTAAACAGGTACAATGTAGAGGTACAGGTGTAGGTACAGTATGACAGTAAAAAAAATAAATAAAGAAAAGTAAAACAGATTGTCTATCTTCTTTATTTTACATTGCTTAAAATAAAAAATAAAAATGGAAGCCTAAACAAAATGCAAAATATCACAAACCAACACTCTTCAAATGTTGTCCAAAAAAGATAAATAACAAAAATGTAGCTATAATCAAAACACAAAATAAATAAATTGGCATGTGTCAAAATAAAATAAACAAAGTGATTTTCAGTGCTTTGAAGTTAGACAACTGCAGTATTTTTGAAAAATCTCTATGCAAAAACTAAAACAAAAACATAATGCTACTAATATTTTAATACTTTAGAGTTTACCTTGTGTTTAACACACATGGGATGTGCACAGCATCAAGTC
Source organism: Percopsis transmontana (assembly GCA_025447815.1). NCBI lineage: Eukaryota > Metazoa > Chordata > Actinopteri > Percopsiformes > Percopsidae > Percopsis > Percopsis transmontana. The sequence continues at coordinate 35,991 of JAOEHI010051098.1, read as the reverse complement.
AATAACCTAGTGAAACTATAGATAAATACTGAACTGCCAAAATGTAGAGCTACAGTACAGTTAGAGTAGAGATTGTTAAAAAATGGATCAAGCTATTAAAACATTAAATTAAGCCAACATCTGTCAGTATCAGCATATTTCTCCAACCTAAAAACAGAAACAAGTATTTATACAAATTCCAACATTAATAACAATTGATATCTATTATGGTCAGACCATGTGAGGTTAATGCTTTTAAGAAGTTATCGACATGGTAATTATAATAATAATAATAATAATTATTATTATAATAATAATAAGTCAAAGTAAAATAAACAAAGTGATTTAACATAGCACTAATCCCACTAACAATCCTTATTCTATCCTCCCTTTAAAAAAAACAAAATCCTTCTTTCTATTCTGCTAGGCACTAAGAATGTTAAGCACTTTGTAGTTAGCAATTATTGACTGTTTGAAGAGTGGTCATTTTAGATTATTGTAAATATTAATCGTTTTGAGGAGCGAATGATACACTTTACAGTAATGTTGTGCAAATGAATAGGTGAAGTAATTTAGGCTACTAATTGTAAGTCGCTTTGGATAAAAGAGTCTGCTAAATGCTTAAATGTAAAATGTAATATATGTGTAAATTTAATGAAAGTGTTGAAACTGTTATAAAAAATGTTGTATTTAGACGCGGGCTTGTCGAGAACTTTTTGAATCCCTCGCTCCATATGTGTGCTTTCCTGTGTGAGACTAGACAGTGTGGTGGTCAAACTGGTGGTCAAACTAGTGGTTTAACTAGTGACCCCAGTGTCTGATGAGATGCAATCTATTATTTCAACCCAGAGTTACTTGTCAAACATGCCTAGTTACTTGTGGGTTTAGAAACGTTTTAGCGCCACTAAGCAGACAACTCTTAAAACACCGATACTCACATTTAAATGTTTTAATCCATCTCATCATATAGCCTCAAAACCTCCGGATCTCTCTATGAAAAAAAAAAAAAGTTAAAATATAACTCAGAAAAATGGAAAATAGAAACAGGAAAATGTTTGATCAGGGTACAAGGGACTAGATACTAGATACTATAGTCACTAGTGTATAACTGAAACTTACTGCCTTTGGCAACACTACAGGATGCTCTGGCAAGAATTCTGGCTTCCTCATAGCCACAGAACAACGTGCATATCCTATTAAAAATTCTCTTGTATATGAAATTCGTCCTAGAAAACACAAATATAAACGTATGAATGCATATCCAAACAGAGTTATTGTTTTGCCTCGACTCAGTCAATGGGATTAATCTGAACAAGAATTTACCAACCTAAAAATAAAAAGTCTTACCTTGTTTTTTTTTGTGCATGTTGGCAATCTGGTAGAATTGTTCAACTTCTATATGAATCTTTCAAATAAAAAAATAATAAAAAACACCATTTGTAAAAGTAAACTCACCACAAACAAGACATGATCTTGACTCAAAAAGGCCCAAGCATACAGAGCAGAAGTTTTCAAAGTGGCAGGCGGGCTCCAAACAGTTTCAGGGGAAGCTCAGTGAATGGATGTGAAAAATATTAGTCATCAAAAAGACATCACGTAGAATAGCCTAAACAATGTGATTTGGTTAGAGATATTTCATAGATGCAATAGAGGAATTTTTCCCTCTTTCCAGGAGTCAGAAACTATTAAATGCCTTAGGCTAGACCTTTTTGATGAATTTAGTGTAGTCTGAAGTTATGTCAAACAGCACTATAAGGCTATCTTGGCTCAATTGCTGTGTGTCTATGGGATCAAATGACATAATCATGATCCCATAGGCATCCAGGAATTGCGCGAAACTAAGTAAGTAAACTAAGGTGGGATGAGGGGGTGCCTTTTTCCAAGCTTTGTCTTAAGATAGTCCCACAGTCTCAGACTTTGAAAACCCCTGATATAGAGGAAATATTTGTGGTCAACTATAACAAACCCCACTTACCTCTTTATGTTGGGCACATATGTCAACAATTGTCTCAGGCCCTGAAGAAAAACATTTGAGGTCATACTATTAAGACATTAACACAGCCGTATTGTATACTGTATTCAAGTGAAAATTGAACCCCAATAAATATGCCACGCACATTCAAACTGTTCATCCTGTTGCATGTTGTTGCAGCGGCGCAAAGGTCTTGCAGGTTCCAAGTGTCTTTGGAGAACTCTTTTTCTTGATACCTCCATTCTGCTGTAAATAAATCAAAAGTATGCGATTATCGTCGATTTATTGTAATGTCTTAAAATAGATTACTACTAACACTGCCAAGACAGCACAATGTGTGAGTTAAAGGAAGTAGAGGTCGCTGAATTTTGCGTGCTAGCTCATGTTAAAGTGGGTTTTAATTGGGTTATTTTAAATACATGAAATGCAAACTAGCTAATTTCAACTTTAGCCTGGTATATTATTTGCGGCATCGCTAGTTTGTTTCAGCCATAGACACTGTGTAAAACATATTGGCAGATGCCACCTTGAAAGATGACCATTTAAAATGGGCATACGTAGGGGCGTAAGCATGATTTAAAGTTTTATGAAGCAATGGTATTTATCATTTAAAAAAAGAAAAATAACTAACTTTTGTTCGCCTGTATCACGACCTTACAGCCTTGGCGTCTTTCCGTTTCCCGTCAATAAAATTAACATGCAGCCACACGAGCCAATACAAGCCAGGAAGAATAATTAAAGCACTTCCGTTGAATTGTTTAAAAAATAAAACTATTAAATGTGATTTTTTTTAATATAAAAAAAATGTACAACGAATATTTGTATAACTCATTTGCCATTTGATCTCTTATGACTATAGTTTTTGTTTAACATTAACGTTAAGCGTTTTGATTGCCATAGTATTATGTATGCTACTATAATGTAATGAACTCAATGGTTGTAAAATGTTATCTTAGGACAAAAAAAAATAAAGCACGCATGAAAGGGGTATTTTTATTTATAGATTCATTTTTCCCAATTTACCTAATTATGAAGACAAAGTAGCTTTATTTCCGCCGTCTGTCGCAGCCTTATTCTGCTCCGTTCCCAATCTGCACCAGCGACTGCGTTTCTAGTAAAGTAGTTTATAGTTTGAAAGACGTTGCCTGTTATTAAATTTACCTTGTAAACGTTCCCGTTCCACCGTTGTATCCAAGGGACCTCCCTAGTCACCCGGTAATTTGATTTTGGAGCTGTGCACTAACGAAGCTGTCTAAAAACTCAAACAGAATGTTCCTCCAGTGAAATGGACACGTAACGTTAGCCTACTGATTGTTTTCCTATTATTTTTTTTTTTTAATATATAAAAAATATGCAACGCCACTTTTTAAAAGCCAATTGGTCTTTGGCAATGCAATGGCAATGTGGTATGGGAAAACAGATATCCAAACCACCATTAATTCAACCCAAAAAGAAAGTCTCCAAAAAAAGAACACTGGCAGTTTATCACTTGTCCAATGCTTGCACGTTTATTAACGTGCAAGCAAAATACAAGTTAAAGATCTTAAAAACCCGTTTTTCGAACATTTTCCCGAATAATACAATACAAAACACCCTATATGCTACGATGTTTCTTCTCAAAGTCTTTCAACAGAAACATGCACGATATCAGATAGTTACAAAATAAACCTGGTGAAAAATATGGTAATTTGATTTATTTTTAAACCAAAACATTTTCAAATCATGTCATTTTATTTCCCAATGAGAAAGAGATATACAGGTATTTTTCAAGCAAGTCTACATTAACCAAGTGTACCTACGAGTTAAAAATCTGACCAAACATTTAATGTTTCACTCAAGAATGAGGCTCATACAAATCACACCACTAAATCAAAACAAGCGGTCAGTCACCTAACCTCAACAAAAAAGAGCTAAAGGACAAAATCACTGTTAATGTTGATATTCTTCAGGCCAGTACATAGTCACAAAAAGGTACCCCTAGCTTTGGCAGCATTCCTACGTTTACACAAAAACCACCTGTATTTTTCTTGCACCTATTGGTCTTCCACTTAGTTCCTGCTGTGCAGTTAACGCCTCCTGGCGAGATTCAAACACTACTGTAGCAGAGCCTCTCGGCTTTCCATTCTTGTCATACTGCAGTGAGGCAGATCCAGGGATAACACGGTATCCATAGCAAAAGTCATATATTTCATCAATTTTGATTTGGAATGGTAGGTTAAGCAGCTTTACACAGGTTGGGCCATCATAATCTTCAGGCTGTGCAGGCTTTCCAGGACCCTCAAAACGCTGCGCAGTGTTCGCAAGGCCTCTAGGTGATCCATAGCCTCCATCTTTTGATGGAACATAGGGGTCTACTGTGTAAGAATCATAATTGCTGCCTTTGTCGTCATTATGAACATGCAGATTACTCGTTGGCGAGTAGGTTTTGGGAGGGGTTCCTTTGTCTGCATAATCCATATAATCAGGATGAGAAGATACCTCACTAGTCCAGGATGAATACCTCTGCTTCTTTTTCATAGGCCGTTGAACTGCAGGAGGCTTAATGCCAAACTCCTTCATTTCAGACCGAGTAATGCATTTCAACATCACCTCCGATCCAAGAAACCTCTGTCCATTTAGAGATTGAGCACGCATAGCTTCCAACTCAGACCGGAAAATAACCAAACCCTCTCCAAGACCAACACCATTAGGGTCACACAGCAAGGCCACTTTGTCCTCCGTTATGTTAAACCCATGGAAAAAGTCCATGATCTCAACTTTACGCACATCAAATGGCATATTCCGCACATAGAGACACACTTTCTCAGAGTCATAAGGATCATCTTGCTGATATGGCAGCCCCTCTTGAAACGTGTCAGACCTCGCAGAAGATCCACCTTCCATGTGAGAAGATTCCAAAATGGAAATCATTCTCTCTCTGGAGACAGGGCAGATATTAACAATGCTATTGCAGAATTGATCTTTATGACGAGTTATGGCAGCACAGTAGTCGGAGAGACTCTTGAACAGCACAAATGCAGATGATGTTCTTTTTCCCGCCCTGTCAGGTAGGTACAGAATCTGGTCATCCTCAAGTCTTGCATGGCGGAAAAATTCTTTGATGTTTGTTTTCTCTACTCCACGAGACAAATTTTCCAACAAAACACAGAACTCCTCACTTGAAGGAGAATTAGACCTGTGGACCAAAGGTGATCTGGACCTTGGGCGAAGTTGTGGATTTCTCTGAGGGCGATTTGGTGACTCGCTTCTTCCAAACTTATTCCAAGCCCTTAGCCACCGGTCTTCTGTTGCTGGATAGACCTGCACAAACCTTGATCCAATATATTCCCCATCCCTCTGTTGCCCATCTCTTGCATTCTGTCCTGTTCCAAATTTGACAAGACCTAGCCCATTGTTCCGGCCATCATCATTTTTGAACAAGATTATGTCATCAACAACTAAACCATTAAAAAATTCACGGACATCATTTTTAGTCACAGAGAAAGGCATTCCTTTCAAAAACAAATACAAGTCATCACTGTTCGAAACAGCCCCCCGGGAGCGAGGTGGAGAATAACGACGATAACGATCTGACCTGCTACCAGATCTCATACTTCTTGAACTTCTCTCAAGAGACCATCTTTGATTCAGCTCTTCATTTTTTGTACTTCTCTCGAGAATGCACTGCATTTCGGTTTTACTGCTCAACAGTAAGTTAACTGGGGAACCACAAATGTAACCCCCTGACCGCGTCATGGCTCTTCGTGCATCTTGAGATGAAGCAAAGATAATGAAAGCCTCCTCTTTCTCCCCACCAATAATATGCACCCCACCATCTGGAATTTCGAGGCCAGTGAAGAATTTGCGAATTTCCTTAGAACCTGCTGTGGATCTGAGTCCCTGTAAACGGATCACCACCTCCATGCCGAAGCACAAATAACAGCACCTGCAGACAGAAGAGTACAAAACAACAATTATTGCCGACAGAGCCTCTCCAACTGAACTTTAATGCCTTGGCATTCCATCCTAATGCCACTGAAGATGAACAGCTGTGTGGGATAATTTCATCATGGTCGCAGCAGAAACCTTTAAAAAATAATAAACTGCAAACTGTAACGGATGTAGATGATGATCAAGATTAAATAGCCAACACAAACCACTCAGTCTTGGATGGATAGCCTTACGTTCACTGAGTAACAAGCACCTACATTTATGCATTTACAAAACAGCTGGTTTAGTACAACAATAAATAAATATTCTATGAATGTATGACAACATCCCAGAATCTTATGAACTTGCCTTGTGACAATATCCTATTATTTAACTAATAAAGGAGACGTTCTTTACATACAACTACTGCAAATGGCACAACAAACAATTGGCCTTTCATGGTCTAATGCCAATCTATTCAAAGTCAACGTTGCCTTCGATGAAAGTAATTTTTCCAAGAGACACCGTAATTGAACCGAATAGGCGTTTCATAAAGCAGGCTTAATGGATAATCAAGGTTTTCCATAGTTCAGCCTTAGGTCCACTTCACAAACAAAGCTCAAAATGGTGCATGTCATTAGCACGTAGAATTATAGACAGAAAAAAATTTGGCAACTCGTACTTCCCAACGGCTTTGCTCATTGGCGCAGCGAGGCACGTGAATCGAGGGTTACGGGTGCACCATCTTGAAAGTGAGTTCCATTGGCAAATGCATAGTATCTGAGGAAGAATACGTCACAACCTGCCATGCTGGAGTTCCCGATTTCAAGCCTCATGCATGTGAGCCGAAGAACAGCATGTTGAGGGATAATTTTATAATTATAGGTATGTTTTGTGTAATGTTCAGCACCAACATCATCAATTCTGTGCTTGCTCCAGCCCCGGCTGCTGCTTGGGCACAACAGCAGACGGCTATGTTGCTTGGTGTTTCAACATGAAAAATAATCATCCAAACTGTCCATATTACCATTGTTAGAAAGAATCTATGTACAGAAGCACCAAGGGAATATTATGAATCGGCATGCGAGTCAAGTGTGGCGCCTGAAAAAAAATAAAAAAATAAAAAAAGATGATTGTAGCAGTTAAAAGGATTTCAAATGTTTGAATGGGGTGTGTATTGCAAGCCAGTTCTTCCGGGTGCTGCATCACTAGTCACAAAACACAGATGCTTCAAGCCTAGAGTCAGAGCCTGCCCCTCTGCATTAGCACAATTGAGCACCATTAACTTTAGCCAGTATACAAGTCAGGAATCTGCTATATGAAGTGCATTGAGGCCTGCTGTATAGAATCATACACCACACAGACCTCCAATTAAAGTAACTCAAACTGATCTGTGTATAACAAAAGAGATACGAAATAATCAATGCAATATATATCACATCCCAGTCACATCTTCAAAGCATTCTCTCAGGCAAGAGCCTCACATCATACAAAAGCTTTTCCCCATGGCCATGGGTCTCACAAAAAAAAAGGCCACCCCTTCTCTCTGCACACAAACAATTATATCTAAAATACAGCACTTGTGTGATAAATAACTGCAAAATTAACAAGTAAAATGTGCAAGTAAGTTTTTGGCACAGTCAATCTGTGCCAAAGACAGTACTGTTATTACTTCAGGACAGAAACCATGTAAACTGGGTTTTCCTGTTATCACATTACTAGAGTATATGTAAACATGTCAATCACATTACTGCCATAACCAAATTATTCCCGGGTTATCAAAGTGATGTGCAGGTATGGTTCCACCAATTTTTTTTAAACAAGACTATTTTCAACAAATAACTGAATACCACATCAACAATAACCATATGCCTGGTCCAATACTGTTACATAAACAATATTGTAAAAATGAATTTGTCAAATTCCCAAGCTACACACAGCGACTGGTGTAACATCATCATACTGATATCCTTTGGATTACCATATTTTACACAATACAGAACTATACCTTAATGCATACATGCATATCGAAATGTATTCATTGTACACGTTCAGCATACATAGCCACTTATTGTACAAAAACTGTGACTGCCTACTAGCCCTACACAATGTAGTAACGTTAGATTTTAAAACATATTCCTCCTCTATTTAACAAATTAAGGTTTGGCCACGGGTAATACAATAGAACACACGACCTTGAAGCTGCATGAATCGATTAACCACATCCACAAAATGCTAACGTTACCTAATGTATTTCAGTAGTATCTGTTCTGTTTACCGTGTTACTATATTGCATTATTTACCATTTTAAAATGTTAGCTACTTAACCAGTAACGCTATTATGCTAGCGTTAGCTGCTCAGTAGCTAACGTTAGCATAGTAGCTAGCGTTAGCTGACGTATAGGCCCCCAGCGCTAGCTATTATGCTAGCGTTAGCTGCTCAGTAGCTAACGTTAGCATAATAGCTAGCGTTAGCTGACGCAAGGCCCCCATGAAAAAATCATAGTAGGCTAGCTAACGTTAGCACTCCAGCTAGGCTTTGGGACTAACTAAATTATCAAATTTTCGTAAAATTTCCCGACAAAGTCCAATGCAATATCTAGCTAACTGCCAACTTACACTATTCGACAATACAGAAACAAAACTGTATTTCTCAGGCAACGATGTACTGAAAAAAATGTTCTAATATGCGCGTTTCGGCCTCGTGTGTCTCGCTATTTCTTGTCTTCTTCTTCGGCTTAAAAGGTAAGTCGTTATCACATCGGAGCATTATCGCCACCCACTGTTACACACAAGTATGATCAAAATTAAGTTGTCACTCTTCAAATCATTAGGCCAATATTTGCTGGAGATGTGTAAAAAGAACCGTGTGAATAATAACGTCTTGATTGGAAAACACCTGAATTAATTAACTAAATTTAGTGTTGATCCGAGTTGTTCTTGCAGGCTGGTTTCAGACAAATTTCCATTGATGGAGTTCAGCTTTAGGGCGAGTCATCTCATACAATGCTGCATCCTACCTATGATGCACTCTTGGTACCCTGTTCCCAGTCTTATTTCTATGGCCCTCTTCTCTTGGCCCTCGGCTGCCGTTGTTTCGCTGTTGCTTATCGATACATTTATTTCCACGTTTCCTGCTTTTAAAATGTAAAGCACTCTTTTCTTTTCTAGTATATCCACCTTCCCTTAATTTCTACGTGGGCTGGGTAATCATGAAATGTGTATTCCATATCTAGATTTTTGTAATAATTATATTATAGTATTTCACATCAAATATCTTGTCGACTATACATGAAGAGCCAACTACATGTTTAAGATAATTAATTGGGAACTGCATCACTGAATTGGAGCCATATAGACATAGAATCAACTTTTGTCTGGAACTGACTGTTCGGGCAGGACTGGCTTGTCCTGTAATGCAACATTTGTAATGCAACATTTGTTTATAACAGTGAAATACCACATGGATTTAAGGTTTGTTCTGTTATTTTATTTTTAAACGGTTAGCAAACATCAGGAGGTGCACTACCGCCATTATGAGAAAAAATTATTATGATTTTCTATTATAAGAAATTATAACGCTGTTATGGTTTGACTACAGTGTTACAAAATAATTTATATTATATATGAAATATATCCCTCTGCACTCATCCCACAGTCTTTTTTGAATGGTCACACACATCTTCCCACATGCCCCCAGCAATAACATTTTCATTTGCATCCATACTCATGTATGATAGCTGAGCAAGTCTCCAGGGCCAGGTTAAAGTCCAGTGTTTCCAAACCATAGCGTTGGTACCAATGAAAGTAGGCTCTGGCCTCCAGCATTTTTTTGGATCGCTGCACAACATGGTCCAGAAGACTGGAAACACTGCTGTGGTTAGAGCACACAGTGAGGAGCTGCGAGGAAGAGGAATCTCCCAGCCTGTTTGGATCTGAAACGAAACAGCATGTTTATTCTGTCCTCTTTGTCTGCCGCAAATGTAACTTAAAACCATGTTCAATAAATGCTTACCCGTCCAATGATCTATGGGGAAGGGGTTCCAAGAGACACAGTTGTGTCCTTTCCTCAACTTCATGAGGGCACTGGACAAAAGGAAAGAGTTATCCTCTTCCCCCCTCGCAACAGCCAATACGGCCCGGCTATTATACTGAGTGCAATTTACCATTAAAGGTAAATACAATATTTTATGTTGTTCTTTGTTTTAAGTTAAAACATTAATTATATATTTGAGAATAAAGCACTACAAACTATGCATTCTAGAGTTTCAACAATAAAAGAATACAGAGTTTCCAGTAGATGGCGGTTGTGGGACTGCTTGGAGGGTGGAGTTAGCCAAGAGGTCCCATTGTGTCTTTGTGCTGTGAATGAATGAGGAATAATGAATGTAAGTAATTACTCAACATCACATTTACATACTATAACCATAAGTTATACCGACAAATCCGGGTGTGTATTTGATCCCACCTAGAATGGGCCTGGGTGGTATGCAGGAATTTGGCAGCAGGCATGGGGCACAAAGACCTTATCAGCTCCCAAGGCTCTGACCCTAAACTCAAGCCACTTGAGATCAACATTGTGGGCTTTAAAAGTTGTTTATTAACATTACATAAAGTAATACTCTTGTGTGTTCACTCATCACAACACAGAAGTGACCCCTTCATATTAATACTGTTCACAATGTACCCACCTTGTATGGGTGAGGGTCTGGACAGGCAGTAGTAGACCAGCTATGCAAGACACAATGTGCGAATTCATGACAGCGAGGGTTTCTGTTTTTGCCACCGCTAAAGGGTGGGATTTTGTGCTCTCAAGCATCAATGATTGCTTCTGAGCAAAGCGTAGGGCTTTGTCATTGTGAAACAGGAGTACTCCATCAGCAGACCTGAGGATAGAAGAGAGCAACGGTGCTCTAGCATCACATACAACAGACAGCTGCTGTTTTGAGTGGATCTAAATAATTACTGATAGCCTAAATCCTATGGTTAAAACCTTTGCAGTGTGGCAAGACTCAGTAGAGAATTGTAGTTCTGAAGTGGACTTTCTCCAGTCTGATGCGGGGCCACGGATACAGTTAAGATATGTCCAGCAGGAAATGCATCACGGATCTCCTCACACAATTTTGATCCAAGTCCTGGGATTAAAACAATACATGGGTTGCAAAATCAACACTAATGAGCATATAGACTCAATCTATGACAGTTGTTAGTAATGTATTTAAAATTCATGGCATATCTAAATGTTCTCTTCAACACATACCCGACCCTGTACCACCACCTAGGCTGTGAAAAAGTAACACTCCACCATAGTAGTCTATTTTCTCAGCTGCTTTACGTATGGCCTCCATTGATAGATGCAGTAATCCATTACTTTCATGGCCCCAATGTCCATTATAGCCTAAGAAAGATTTACAATGGTTTATTGGAATTGCATCAATATCAAAAATAAACATTTTCAAGTTTATCCCTTACCGTAAGCCCAGTTATTCCCTCTTCCACCTTGTGCCAAAACTATACTAGAGTCTGGAACTCTGCAATAAAAAATTTATGAATCTTAATGTAGAACAGTCATTTCAGTAAATCATGGGCGTTATGAATAATTGTGTCTGACCTACTTCGTTTTTATTAACTGTCCAGCTTTCTTTAACACCTTTGATTCACTGTCAATAAGCACTGCTGCAAATTTTCCATCTCTGTTGCTAAATGGGCACCTGTAGAAAGGAAGATAAGTCTGTACTTGGTGACCCAATGATTATGATTTAGAATGAACTCAACTGAATTGAAATGAATTTAATTGAATGACTGTTATCTCACCTGTGGATGTGTCTGCTTTGGCTTTGACAATTGTCGATTAGATTCCACCATTCGATGCCTAGCTGGTTTCCACATTGGCCCACTTGTATTACGACTGTTGACATAATCAACATAGCAACCTAGATGCTATCCACATGCAAAATACACCACCTTTACTTTTTGTTTGACGCTCATACTAGGGAAAAATAAACGTTTTTTTAAATCGCTTTTGGCATTTAAAAAACTTTTGTGTGCAAAGTTCTGTTATAAACTCGAACCCCGCCGTAAACATTATTTTTCGCGCCGGGCCGGCTGAGTTCCCTCATCATGTGACACACAGCACTCATGCAATACATTGTGTGGATTTGTTATTATCAATTTTAGCCTGGTGAAGATTTCAGCCAATAACTATAATTGCACACCATCGACGAGTCAGTTCGCTAGGTCGACTATTTGACATTATAATCTGGCATCGGGTTCATTGGTTGGGCTATCTGCTAACGCTAGCTCAACAACACTTGGCCAGGCTGAAGTGCAGCACCAGAGCCAGCGAGCCGAGGATCATTTTCGAGAAACCTATATGGATTTGACATCGGCACACACTGCTTGATGTTTTTTTGAAAGGGCCGAATGCTGGTGACTTTGAAAATGGGGGAGTCGCATGTCCCAAAACATCCAATAAAGTGAGTATTTTCTTAGCGTGTGTTTATTTGGCATATTTAGCAAACATTTGGCTACAAACAAACAACACATAACAGTAGCTAGAATGCTAGTGAAGCCGGGTACATAGTACAGTGTTCCATTATTTCCCGAAGCGGAAACGTTTATTAAACCCTCCCTCTGTCTTCATAAAATTGGCAAAAGTAACAGCTCATCGACGAGCCAGCTATCACCTCGGAGTGTGCAAGAAAATGTTTATTGAATTTCCAAAAGTCAAACATCAATTAATAGTATTTCACCAAAGTTACATTGATTAGCCTACTTCTAGCTCCACTTTACGACTTGCTAGACTGGCTAGTATAGTTAGCTACTAGCTTGCTTGCCCTATCTGATGCTAATCGTCCTGCTAAATTATTCGGCTAGCTGTAGATGTTGAAGCTCCTCTGTTTACAAGAGCAAATGCTAATATCGCGTGCCGCTATGAGCTGCAATACGAACCAAATGTTCATCAATTAGAATAAACTAAAATCGGACTTACATTTAGAACATACTACGTGCTATGTAATGACTACCAGTTACAGTTAGCAAGACTCAATTTAGCCTATAGCTGGTCTTGGTGAATATATATATTACGATCACCCTAAAGTAAACCTGTATCAGCATGGTATCTCACATGTTAAATATATGTGAATATTTAGTCACGTTAAAGACATTTCAGTTGTAACAGTGTAAAAATAACAAACATCGCTGTATTTGCAAAATAACAGGAGCAACCCATTATATTAGCTAAGCAAGCATTTTAAAAGGCCATGTTTTGGCTGGCCGCCCTCCTCCCTCCCGCACAGGCCATGCTGTAGCTAGCTTCTTAATTTATTTCCAACCACTTCAGTTGGCTTGCTACAATGGGGTTAATGCGATGGCTGTTTTAAGTCAGTCTAGCCATTTTTTTAATATTGATAACATTGTTTTTTCCAGTCCTGTTTGATGGTGGGATAGGTTGTTGTGGTTCACTAGCATTGCACTGCATCCATGTTTTTCCTGCTTACAGGACAGCAATCGACCATGATAGAACAACGTAACAAAAATCCACATTTTGTTTGTTATATTGACAACAGCAATCGCTCCCTCCAAAAATATTGCCAAACAAACAGACATAAATTGTTTTTGCAACCAGTGATATTGCTATTGAGAGGTGCAAGGACTTTCTCTGCCACATTGAAACAATGGATAACGCACTAAGCACAGCCCAAGTCGGATGTACTCAACCGTTATAGACATGCCTGCATGGTTGCAGACTCTATGCCATTTAGAGAGACGGAACACGCCACAATGCGTTCGTGCCTTCGTTTTGTAACAGCAAGCAAAATGATCTCCACATTTGTTGAACATGCATTGATATCCATGCTGATACTATTGTTTCAGAATAATTAACTGTTAAGGAATAAAGTAGCCTATTTCTATATAGGGTACTTTATCTCTATATATTTCTATCAATCATCAAAATCGTTTTATTTCTGTCAGGTGTGACATCACTTTTGAGGGCTTGCGTCTCTGAATTGGATTCATCTTGGCCAGCAGTTTCTACCGGCCTACTACATTTTGCCCCATGGATACTCTCTTAAAGTCAGAAATCAGGTATTTGACATACATATTTAAATACAAATCACATGACCTTTGTCTTGATTACCCTAGTTTCTATTTGAATTTGTTTCTTGTGTTTAATTGAGCAGAAAATAGTCTGGTTTGGCCTATACAGACCTGTTTTTGTTTCAGTATGGTACTTTTATTTGATTATTCTAAACCATATTAGTGGGTTGAAAATAAAGAGGGCTTACTTTGTTATTATTAGCATTCCTTTGTGGGCAGCTAGAGTTGTGGTTATTAGTCTCTCGTATGTTTATGTAGTAGCACAGTTGTTGGTACAACAAATACATATACTGTATCTACAATTGTAGAATACCTAGTAGCATTTATCTTTTTGAGTGCTACAACCTGTTGGTTATTACAGTTTTAACATGTTATAACATTTTACAACCTTCCAGCTGGGAGTCCAGCGCCTAGACCACTAGACTATCCTGCCCACTTATACCTAATCTGTAGTGATATACTATAGTCACTGGTAGTTGGCTGTTTTGGATTAATAAAATTAAATCTTAAAGGACTAGGTGACCCAGTTACTGAGCACCTATATTATAGTTTGCCTTCAGGGACAAGGGAACCATTTAAAACCACAAAAGAGAGGGGAACAATAATGAAAATAATCAGAAGTATCCATGACCATGACCTTTTTACATATTGTATAGTCAGTTTATCTTGTCAGCCTTAGGCCTTTCTAAATTAGCTACCCACATACTTTAAAGGGTCCACAGTGTTAGACGGGTTGCATTGCTACTGTAAATGGGACATTTTTAAGAGTTAAGAGCCATTTGTATTGGGCGTTTTATAGTTTTCTCACAACTAAACTTAAGTTAGACCAGTGTGGTAATATTATTAACTGTTATGGTCTTGTGGTTGTCTATTTTTGTTTTATACCATTTTCTTATAAGTAATGAACACACAGATTTTAAGCTTAATATCCATTGAGATACGTGTTTTAGATCAAGAGTGACGATTGAATAAAAACATCTAACAAAAGTGTCAAGAATGGGAAAACAAAGACAAGTTAGTCTTTCGCGGTGGTAATTATTTTCTCTCTTTTGTCTTCACATGTTGTCCTTGAATAATTGCAGGGAGGAGGGTAGCAATACCTCGGTAAGTCTACACTAAAAATGTTAACTAACCACAGGCTGAGCCCAGTCAGTTAACTGGTTGAATGTTTGGTCGGTAGACTATTAATGGCTGACCAAAAGTCGAGCATATCATTTTAAAAATAGTGTATTTTTTTTTTTTTTTTTTTTTTCACTAGATAGGGGCAGGATAGTCTAGTGGTCTGGGTGTTGGACTCCCAGCCATAAGGTCGTGGGTTCGAGCCCCAGAGTTGGCCTACCTGTAAGCATCCTTGAGCAAGGTGCCTAACCCCTACCTGCTCTATGTAATAGCACCATGTAATTGTAAGTGGATAAAAGCGTCTGCTAAATGCTTTAACTGTAACTGTAGATACATCCTGACACTATTTAGATATGTAAATATGAGAAACGAAATACACTTTTTTATTTTTTATTTTTATTTTATGTTGGCTAATTAATTGCCCAAGAGATAAATCAAATCTCTCTACCAAGATTTGTTTCAGTCAGGGGCAGTCTCAAATTTGTCTTTAGTGTTTGTTTTTGTTTTCTTCCAGGGTGATGTCTTGTCTTTACTTTTAATGTCTTTTTTTTGTCACTGCAGGTGAAGGTAGAGGGTCTTTCTAAGGCAGCTTTAATCAAAAGCCTGTCTCCAAGAGTCATGTTGTCCAGCAATCTTTTTCCTAAAGGAAAGATGAAGTTAAAAGTGAACCTAGAGGAGCAGGGTCGTCAGAAAGTGTCCTTTAGCTTCTCTCAGACAAAGAAGCCACTCCAGAACCTTTTCTCGATCCCTTCCAGCCCTGACAAGTCTCCGGGTGAACCTCCTGCCTTGCCACTTGCAACTACAGTCACTCAAGAAAAAGTGGAACAGGATGCAGAAAGTAAATTGGAAGAAAGGGTTTCACTCATCGTGCCAACATTAAAAGCAGAGCCTCTTTCTCCTCAGACATTGATACCCTCAAGCCCTAAACTTAAAATGGATCTAGGAAAGATGCATTTCAAGAAGCAGATTCTTAGCGTCTCGGTTACAGAAGAGACTGAAACGCCCAACAACGCGCCACAGGAGCCTCGCACTCCTGAATCACAGGGTTTGATTAAGTCCTCTTCTATAAGTGAAACAGAATTCCCTAAGCCCCACCCTCAGACTATTGTCAGTGTCTGCCCCTCTGAGAAAGCTCACACAGATGCCTCAGAGATGAGGGTAAACGATTTCCTCAAGAAGCCAAACAACTGTTGGGGAAAGGATGGAGAATCTTCCAGTAGCACTGAGCAGGACAAAAGGAAAACCAGGTCTCAGTCTGATATCGCTCCCCCTGGGTCAGAATCCGATGCAGAATCAGTCAAAATGTCTTCCAACCATAAGTCAGTTGAACCCCAAAATAAAAGTAAATTGGACAGTAGAGGCAAGGAGGAAAAAAAGTCTTCCTCCGGGTTAAATTTTGAAGAAAAGAGTTCCTCAAAGCGGTCAGAGAACCGTGAACGGTCTCCCAGTCGCTCTAAATCAGACCGAGATTCTAGACACACATCATCACGCTCATCTCGCACAGACCGCACGGATCGCAGAAGGTCTAGATCTAGATCACGGTCTAGGTCACGAGGGTCTCGAACAAGTTCCTCCCGCTCCAGATCAGATAGATCCAGAGGCGAGAGAGGGTCACGCTCTGAGAGATCATATTATCATGATTCTGATCGGAGGTCACACCGAAGCTCACCACGAAGAGAGAGGAGAAGGTCTCCCTCTCGCACTGACAGAACTCGAGACAGTTCTGACTCAGAAGATGACTACAGGAAAAACCGAAGCAGGACAAATGACTCTAGTAGAACATCAACCAATTCAGGTTCGCAGAGAGACTCAAAATCAACCTCCCACTTGAAATCTGAGAAGAATGCTAAATCTGTAGATTCTCCCCACTCTTTAGAGTTGGAGAAGAGGACACACTCTTCAAAATCTGAGAGGGCTTCAATCCGAACATCAGACTCCAATTATCAGTGCAAATTCTCTTCTGAACTCGAGCCTAACAACCTTAAATCTAACACTCATCACAAGTCCGAGGCTAGCGTAAAGACCTACTCAAGTATACATGGTGAAACCTCTGATCAAAGATTTCAGAAAAGCAGCTCTAGTGACTCTGACATTGAGCATAAAGGGAAGACACATGCCTCTGATAGAAGCTTGGCCTCTGAGGGGACCTGTTTAACCTCTCAGAAGAGAATTGGTAAGCTAGAGCCAAAACAGATGACCCCCTCTAAGTTTGATATAACTGATATTGATAGACAATCAAAAGACTCTTCTCACAGTTCTAATAAGATGCAAATTAATTTAGGCTTGACAGAATTGTCCCATCAAAATGAAAAAGAAATGTCAGTTTGTCTATTAAATAATGCATGCCAGGGAAAGGAACAAAGCATCACGGATTCCAAGGATATTATCCTGTCCCTTGATAAACCTTTAGAAGAACCACCTCCCAAAACAAAAGAAACTGCTTCAAATCTTGAATTTGAAAATATAATGTCCTCACCTACAACTACAATTAACATTTCCAGTGGA
Organism: Percopsis transmontana; assembly: GCA_025447815.1. Lineage (NCBI taxonomy): Eukaryota > Metazoa > Chordata > Actinopteri > Percopsiformes > Percopsidae > Percopsis > Percopsis transmontana. The sequence goes on along the minus strand of JAOEHI010051098.1, from coordinate 18,407 downwards.
AACCTGAAGCAGGTAAATGCTTCCCCGGGACACCCTACTATTATAAAGGAAAGCCATTGCTTCAAAGTTCAGTCAGACTCTAACGCAGCTATTTTAAATGTGTGCAGTAGTAATGATAGTGTAATGTCCAGCCAATACAAGAAGATTGTTCAATGTTCTTTGGGGCCAACATCTTTACCTAGTACCACTGATACACTTGTCACAGACAACATGGAGCGAAACACTAAACCTGAGAATATTCAACAAAATTCAAATGTGACTATGGGCATCAAGTCTTGCACAAGCTCATCTCTTCAGTGGGAATCTTCACGGCTTGAGCCTGAGATTCAGTTGTCGTGTACAAGTGGCAGGGCACATTCTATTATGAAGAGCAGCAGTAATACAAAAAAGTCTCGCTGGGATATTGTTGGACAGGACACCTCCGACAGTGATAATTCACAGAAGTTACTGTGTGTTGAAAGTAAGCCTACTGCTAAAAGGGTAATCTCTGTGAAGAAAATTGAGTTTTCTAAAGATGTCAGCCAACAGGGGTCGCCTATATTATCAAATAAAAGTGCACACAAAGACTTGGACATGCCTCCACAAATAAATGATACCTCACATGTCGACGAAGCTAGGAAAAGTCAAAGTTGGAATGATGATGGCCACATAGAAAAACTGAAGGATAGTGCTTTGAAGGACAAACTGAGTAAAAGATCACTTAATGCAGATAGATCAGGGGGACAGAGTGAGGCTAGTGACAGTGATGAATCAGAGTATGATTCTGATTGTGGACAGTTGAATAAAAAGTTGCACTCTGTAGTGGTTGTGCCCAAGAATTCTTCTTTAACACTGGACACCCCGGCCACTTCATGCAGCCCCATGAGTAGCTCAGAGCACCAGCATACTAATAAATCGCTTAACAAGAATCTTGGTGAATTCCCAAATCAGAGCACCTCACCTCGAAAGCATCAAGGTGTTTCCAGTGCATGTGAGAAGACCAGCAGTGCTTCAACACATGACAGCATGCCATGTCAGTCGCAGAGCAATATGATCGATAGCACTAGCCAGTCGGACAGTTCTAGCTGCATCAATGCCCAGCCTTACAAGGATCCTTATAAGCATGCCCATGAAAGACCAAAGACTACTACTGCAACAGAGAACCAGGGTCCTGCCCACAGCTTTGAAAATTCCAGGCAGCCTGAGGAAGGGCACAAAGAGCTTTATGAAAGTTGTAGAGCTAAAAGAATGCCCACCCATTACCAACAGGTGGACTTCTCCAAGGATGACAGTATTAATAGCAGGAATAGATTTAGCCAGGGTTGGGATGTTTCCCAACCGCCAGAGCAGCCCAGCAGTACATACCAGCAGCCTGATAGCAGTTATGGGTCACTGAACCCTCAACCGACAGAAATGTCTCCTTTTGGCCAGGACTACAGGCAGAATAATACATTGTGGACCCATCAATCTCATAACACACAAACCAGCCGACCACCCTACCTCCATGTGCCTCACCAGTATCATGATCCTGCGGGTCAAGTCCATCCGGACTCTTTGACTAATGACCACGAGGATGATGGCGGGGACAAAACGTTAGGCCTTTGTAAAACAGCGGTTGAATGCAATGGGCCTAATTCCCTGGGGTCATCAACATTTGTCCAAGCTCATGAAATTAGCAGCAACAGCAGAGGCTCTGCTATCCCTGACCCACCCAGAGATGACAGCCTCAGGCCCCACAGAGGTAGAGGCCCTCCCAAGAAAAGGCGGCCAGAGATTGAATCCGATTCAGACAATGAGGCTGAACCTGGACCTGCAGGCAAAAGGGACCGTCACGAAGACCATTACATCAATAAGGACTCTTCTGTCAAGTCTGAGCCGTGTCGTCCTTTGCTCACCCTGCAAGACTTCCAAGATTCAAGTAAATGGAGAGAATGTTCCAAGACTAAAAAGATGCCGCCTTACTTTGACTTGATTGAGGAGAATCTGTATCTTACTGAACGGTAAATGGTTTTTCAACTTAAATAAAAAAAATAATAATTTTAAACGGATAATGCACTACAATCTACAATATCTATCAAACTTCAGTATTAAAGCCCGTTATTGTTCTTATGTATAGAAAGAAGAGCAAATCTCATCGAGATATCAAGCGAATGCAGTGTGAGTGCGGCGTACTGTCCAGGGAGGAACGCGCTCGAGGGATGTTTGCTTGTGGGGAGGACTGCCTCAACCGACTGCTGATGATTGAGTGGTAAGGTGTTGCAACCCTGAATTTGTTAACAACTGCTCCACCTACACTTAGTCTACAAATGTTTGGGGGAATAAAGTCAATATTTATGCCAATATTTTTGACGATGCATGTTATTTGGTTTTAAGTACCTTTTCATTTTGCAAAATAAGCAATCCATATATGTCAATTTTGTGGGACTTTAAAATCAAAGTGTATATTTCCCTCCCCAGCTCATCTCGGTGCCTGAATGGATCATACTGCTCTAACCGACGCTTTCAAATGAGGCAGCATGCAGACTTTGAGGTTATTCTCACTGAAGACAAGGGTTGGGGGTTGCGTGCAGCTAAAGAATTGTCTTCGTAAGTTCCTAATAATTGTAACAGTGATGACGGCATGACATATATTTATTTTAAGTTCACCCTCAACTTTGTTTTAAACATTTCAGAAACACCTTTGTGTTGGAATACTGTGGTGAAGTCTTGGACCATAAGGAGTTTAAAACAAGAGTGAAAGAGTATGCTCGAAACAAGAACATCCATTACTATTTCATGTCTCTAAAGAATAATGAGGTATGGCTGACATTGTAGAGGATGTAGAGGAATCCTTTGACAAAACGGAGTTCAACTTTCAACTGACAATCTTCTGTTTTCGTCCTCAGATCATTGATGCAACACTCAAGGGTAACTGCTCTCGATTCATGAACCACAGCTGTGAGCCCAACTGTGAGACCCAGAAGGTAAGCTGCCAGAGGAAATATTCTTCCCATTATAACCATTCAGGTGATACCTTGGTGATAGGTGTTTAACACCATGATTTCTTTTACCTTTCAGTGGACTGTCAATGGCCAGCTTAGAATCGGGTTTTTCACAACCAAAGCTGTCTCTGCTGGAACAGAACTGACTTTCGATTACCAGTTCCAGAGATACGGGTAAGTGTCCTAAAATGTTGACCCAATGGGCCACCTGTAAAATAACGTTTGAGGTGATTCAATGCATTTGTTCTTAGATCAGTGTGAACCACCCCCATAAATATACATTTCAAGATCTAAATTCTGTTTTTATGTTTAAGAAAATGTGCATCCATATTTAATAGGGTTTACGGTTGATATATATTTTTATGTGTATGTTAATATTTGACACATACTGTATGTTTGGGGGTCATTGCTTAAAAAATTTAAAACCATTGGCCTAGATGATATGTAACCACGATCTACTCTATTTAACCACTGTTAATTGCACCCACCAGCAAAGAGGCTCAGAAATGCTTCTGTGGAGCTCCAAGCTGCAGAGGCTTCCTGGGTGGAGAGAACAGGGTCAGCGTTCGAGCAGCGGGGGGAAAGATGAAGAAAGAACGCAGTCGAAAGAAGGATGCAGTGAGCGCTCTCACTACGGTTAGTGTCTCTTCACCCACAGAAATTCTAAGCAAGGCCACATTTTGTAACTTGCAATGGTGTCCAATTCAGTTGAAAGTTTACTCCTCAATATTCAAACTTAAACTTTAGAAGCAGATGCAAAAAACATGATGTTTTCTCTTGTTAAAGTTGCATATTACACCACCAAAGTCAATAGAATTGTATACGTATGCACAGTATTGAACACGATAGTACTATGGCAGTGACCATTATTTATTTTGTTCATTTATAAGTGGGTCAGCTTTGCACTAGCTTCAGGCTAATTGCTTAGGGAGTTCCAGTGGCTGGGCCCTTCCATAAATATCGCTGATAAAACACAAAAGACTTACTTTAAGACCCCTTCCTACACTGTTTGTCTTTGGTTGGCAGTTTTTGCTCATTAGGCAGTTAAATCAAAAGGTTACTGTGTATAAAACCGAATCATTAAACTTATATACTATATTACTATTATATACTAGCTTTCCTACCTTCCATTTACACTCCCACCTCAAAGTAAAGTGAGAAATTATTATTTTGTTAACTGTTTGCTCCTCTATACTAAAGTCTAAGGCACAAATGACTCTGGTTCTAAGGTGCATTTTCTGTCTCTCCTCATCTAGGTAGATGAGGAGCTCGAGGCACTTCTGGAGAACGGGGAGGGCCTGTATGACGAGAAAGAGGTTGTGTCACTCTGCAGGCTGATGGTCCGCGTGGAGACTATGGAGCAGAAACTCACCTGCCTCAAGCTCATTCAAGTATGACAGCCTTGCCGTCGCTGAATTCTGACAACCCTCTTCGCCAGCATGGTGATGAATGATTCTATATTCTTAATTATTTTTAATTGTGTTGCACAGGATACCCAGAATCCCTCCTGCTTGAAACAGTTCCTTGACCATCATGGTTTGTCATTGCTGTGGATCTTCATGGTAGAGCTGTCAGAAGCAAAGGGCAACAGCGCCAATCACATCAAACTGCAATTTGAGGTGAGACTTTGTAGTACCTGTCAGTTTTAAGGTAACCACCTCAATTTATGTCCAGAGTTTGGCTTATGGTTGAAAGTATTGTTGTTTTTGGTTTAAAACTCAGAGTCTGTGTAGTCCAGTGCCGAATGTGACACGCGTTCATCTCTACTCCTTCCCCTACAGCCATATGCACATTCGTGCACAGTTGTTTTAAAACAAACAGTGAGCTGGGGCGAAAATGTGGGTTGTGGGGGGGTGTTGAAATGCAATCTTTATTGTAGTCTAATCACATTAAAATAAACTTAACTACCACCTTTTTGTTGCAGATAATGAAGACCTTGTCTGTGCTGCCGATTTCTACTAAGAACATGTTGGAAGAGAGCAGAGTGCTGACCTTCATTCAGCGCTGGGCCCAGACTCACACACTCCCGCAGCCTGCAGAGATGGACGGCTACTCCAGTGAGAACACGTCCCGGGCCCAGACGCCCCTCAACACCCCTGACGGTTCCTCCAGCAAGCTGGGGCCAGAGCTGGACGCCGACGCCCCCAAACGGACCGTGTACCGTCGCCTCAACATCATCAGCGAGAACAGCCTGGACAGCGCACTCTCTGATGCCAGCAAGGCGTCCGACGGGAAGGAGGAGGAAGAGGAGGAGGATGACGAGGAAGAAGAGGACTCCTCCCAAGCAGGGCTGTTGGGTGATAAGCAGGTGAAGTCGGAGCCTGCGAGTGAAGCTGCCGCTCCTGTCAAGGAGCCTCTCGAAGAGCCTGTCGAGGAGCTGATGGGGGACAAACAGGAAGAGCCAGAAGTCTGTCAAAGTGTTCAGCTCCACCTCCAGGAGGAGGTCGAGGAGAAAATGGAGGAGATGGAGGTGGACAAGAAGGTCGTTGACAAGAAGGTCGTTGACAAGAAGGTCGTTGACACGGAGGACGTTGACACGGAGGACGTTGA
>JAOEHI010051098.1:0-12797 GCA_025447815.1 Percopsis transmontana | reverse complement strand
GACAAGAAGGTCGTTGACAAGAAGGTCGTTGACAAGAAGGTCGTTGACACGGAGGACGTTGACACGGAGGACGTTGACGTGAAAGAAGAACCGACTGAGGGACAGATGGACACGGTGGAGGAACCGGAAGAGCCTCTTGAAGAACAGAAGCTTGTGGAAGAGCCTCCCAGTGAGGCCGTGGAGGAGGGCACAGAGGCAGAGCAGCCGAGCGTCGAAGTCCATGAGTCAGAGAGCGAGTCCGCCCAGGCAGAAGTTACCGAGGCGGCTCCATTAGACCAGCCTGCAGACCAGGAGGGGGCCCAGGCACACACGCAAGAGACGGAGGAAGCTGCGGATGGCGAGGAGCAACCAGGTGAATCCACTAGCACCACTCCTCCCAGCTCAGAGGCTACCGAGGCCAGTACAACGTCTGAAGCCACGGGGGCCCCTGTGGAGCCCTCGGTAGTGGGGACTCCTTCTCAGGATGACGAGGAGGGAGTCTCCGACGTGGAGAGTGAGAGGAGCCAGGAGCCCCAACTCAGTGTGGTGGACATTAGTGGAATGGCTGCCCGTCTCCTAGACAGCTGGAAAGACCTGAAGGTGAAGACGAACACACACACACACACACACAGAGAGAGAGAGCTCACTGATTTTATAATTTTTTATTTTTTTTGTATTCTCATGTTTAATGTCAAACCTATTCCAACCTTTTCAGGAGGTGTACAGGATACCAAAGAAGAGCCAGGTGGAGAAGGAGGCAAATGGTAGGTTTATCGCAAATTGGGTTTATCACTTATTTTTTTGTTTTGTTTTTTGAAACATGTTTTTAACTAATGGGATTGTTTCCTCGGCAGATCGGCGGGATCGAGACGCGGCGTTGACGCCGCGCACTCCCTCCGGTAGCCGGGAACGTGAGAGGGAGCGAGAGAAGGAGAGGGACCGAGACAGAGATAGGGATAGGGACCGGGACCGGGACCGAGATTATGACCGAGACAGAGATCGTGATCGAGACTGGGACCGGGACAGGGACCGGGACAGGGACCGGGACAGGGATCGGGACAGGGATCGGGTCTCGGACAAAGCTTCACGTAGCGAGCGGCGAAGGAGGCGCTCCGCCTCCCCGCCCCCATTATCTTACGAGAGGAGCAGCCGACGTACAGAGGAGCGGTACGAGCCATATTTGAGCATAGCAGTTCATATGTATTTTGCGGTATTGTGTGAGACTGTAATGTTTCTTTGCATGTGTTAGGTTTGACCCCTCCAGCAGCAACAAGACACCCAGGGCAGTCGCTGGCAAGGAGCGTAACAAGCTTTCAACTGAGGAGCGCAGGAAACTGTTTGAGCAGGAGGTTGCTCAGCGGGAAGCCCAGAAACAACAACAGCAGCTCCAGCAGCAGCAGCAGCAGCTGCAGACTATGGCTTACGATCCCAGTCTGGCATACGCTTCCAGCCCTGGCTTCATTACCTACCCTCCCGGGTATCCCATACAGACCTTCGTGGACCCCACCAACCCCAACGCAGGGAAAGTACTGCTGCCTACCCCCGCCGTCGAGCCCATGGTGGGCGCGCTGAACTACGAACAGACTCCTCCCCAGCCTCTCATTTCCGAGCTGGGCCTGCCCTCTCCTTCCTCCACCTCCCAAGCTGCCCCAGTCCCTGCCCTCTCTCAGCACATCCCCACCAACCATCTGGAGCTCTCCACTGGGAACCCCCAACAGTATGCCCCCCCGGTTGTAGCAGCCCAGGACCCAGGCGTAGCTGTCCTGTCTGTGTCTGCCCAAACCGCCCCCCAGGTGCCGGGTCAGCAGAGCTACACCACTCTGTGGGACCCCACCACCCAGCAGGCGGTCACCGTGCAAACCCAGCCCGCGCAGCAGTACGCTGCGGCCCCAGCGCAGGCTCAGACCCAGACGGCCATCTACTACCAGGGCCAGCCCTGCCAGACCATCTATAGCATCCCCACAGCATATCCTCAGGCTAACGCTCCAGTCATACAGGTCAGCTCCCATTCACCTCCGCTCAGTCTGCCCATGTGGCTTACTACTGGGCTGCTAAACAGCACAGCCCAGCTGTGTGTGGGACACGGCGTGTCTCTTCTGAATGTTGATGTTTGTGTCTTCAGGCATACACTGATCCCACAGCCAGCTACCTGCATGGCCAGCCGGTTTACACAGGCCACCAGCAAGGAGTGGTGGTTCAGCAAGGAGGCACAGTCACCACCATTGTCACCTCCCAAACTGTCCAACAGGTAAAGCACACATTCACCTCTGTTCTGCCGGACAGACGGCAATATAACAAAAAATAACTACTTGATTTTGCTATTGGATATTATTATTATTATTATTATTATTAAGTCCTGCTGCAGTCATGATTTAATTTACAAAACAACTCTGGTTTCTCAGTCAGTGTGTGTTATTTATTCTGTAGAGTGTTTTAAAACCATTTCAGGATAGTATAGGACTCCTAGCCAGAAGGTTGTTGGTTTGAGCCCCAGAGTTGGCCTACCTGTAAGCATCCTTGAGCAAGATGCCTAACCCATACCTGCTCCATGTAATTGCAGCATGTAATTGTAAGTTGCTTTGGATAAATGCGTCTGACAATTACAATTAGGTCATTTAACAAAGGAACATTTTAAGTGTTTGGAGATTTTGAATGCAATTATCCCCTAACTGCTTGGATATCTTTTTTTACCCCCAGTTAGAAATTTCAGCAGTTAGTATACCAAGCATTTTTTCAGTTTGCCTTTCCCTGCAGGAAATAGAGAACATTACAATTGTGGGGACTGACTCCCTGCCACTAGAGGCTAGTTTAGTTTAAATCCATGGTATGTTGAGACTGGCATATGTGGGTTGTCACCAGTTACGTGCATTGGTGGTCAACAAGACATAACTCTTATTGGAATGAGGGTTATGTTTTATAAAAGGCAGCCTACACCATTTTGTTCATTAGGGGGCACTGTTGTCCAAAAAAAGCTAAACTCCTGCAATGATCATTTCATATTTGATTAAGGATTGGGTCTTTAGGGACAACACTAAAAACACGTATAATTCAATCAGCAACTTTGGAAAAACACAAGTTATTGCAGCTTCACTAAATTGCAACTTAAATGATTGACTTATTTTCTTTTGGCATCTGTTTCTTCCCTTAAGGAGATGATTGTACCCAACAATGTGATAGACCTGCCCCCACCCTCTCCCCCCAAGCCCAAAACCATAGTCCTACCTCCAAGCTGGAAAGTAGCGCGTGACCCAGAAGGCAAGATCTACTACTACCATGTAGTCACCAGGTTGGTATTGTGTATCGATCACAGTATGTCTGCTGTGCCTTGGATTGCATTGCCATCTTTATTTGTGTATATGTGTGTGTGTGTGTGTATATATATATTTATTTATTTATTTATTTATTTATTTATTTATTTAGACAAACCCAGTGGGACCCCCCTACCTGGGATGGTAGCAGTGACAATGCCAGTGTGGACCATGAATCTGAGATGGACCTGGGAACTCCCACCTATGACGAGAACCCCTCCAAGGTTAGCAGTCAGTTTCTTCATTTAGTATATACATACGGGCATATTGTAGGAAATGACTGGACACCAGAGGCCTATGCACCACGTTATTTGTTTAAATTCAAAACAGAATTTTTTTTAAAAATGTGACCGTGTGAAACATACACCATCGCTGCCCAGTGTCCTCTTCCAGTTTAGTTCCCAGTATGTTTGTGCTTGGACGCAAAACGTGATTATAGAGTTTGTTCCCTGAGGTAATTGAAGATGCTGCACAAGTGATTGCTTTCAGCTGTGGCCCGGCTGGGGGGCAAAGCGAAGGCTTTTAGCACAACACCATCAAGGCTTAGATGAGTGATGTGACTTAGATCAGTGGTTATCAGTTATCAGTTTATATTTTGGCTTTTTTTTTATTTATTTTTTTAAAGCTAATTTTATAAATGGGTGTTTTTATAGTTTTCATGCTTGTTTATATATTGACCTATTTCTATGCTTTTATCTTATTAAAAAAAGCTATGAACAAGCTATTAACAACATCATTTTGAGAGTTGTGGGTCAAAAAGTGAAAAAACCATTGACTTAGATGCCGATTGTCAACGTTTAAAAAGGCATCACCACAGTATACAGAAGGACCCCCCCCCCCCTTAACATAAGACAACCGGCAGTATATAGTCCCTTAATTAAGGAGGGGGATGGCAGCTTGTCTCCTCATCCTGTGTCTCGTTTGTTTTACTTCTTCATCTCTATCTTGCCTTTGATAGTAATGGAAACCAGCTGGGAGACCTTGCATTTGTTTGTGGTTTGCTCCTTTTTATAGTTGAACTGTGCAAGTCTCTCTTTTGTCTCTGCGATGGTTTCTTTTCTTTTTGAAGACGTAACAGAACAGAGAATGCTTAACAGAGCTACGGCTGTGATTGCTTGCCCACCAAGAAACTGTCTGAGGTCATGTGCCTCTTTGGGATGTACTGTAATTGTGTCTGTATCTCTGGGCCTTGAAACTGATCTCTTGTTATCTAATAGTGTGGTTACTTTCCTCGGCACTGTCCAGCCTCAGTGGTTCTCAAACTGTGGCCCGGGACCCACCGAGGGGGTGCAGGATCATTCTGGGATGTCACAAGATATAAAAATAAATTAAATGTAATCTAGTTTAATCTTTTCTAAAATATGCATATATTTTAATAGTGTTCATTGTTACTTATATGTTTTATATCTTCTATTGTTTGTTGTGCTATCATTAGGGTGGGGCTAACGTTTGAGAACCACTGCCTTAGGGAGTGGAGATCTGTGTGAATTCACTGTGCCTGCCTTTGATCCTCCACCCTGGTGTGGGCATAAGCAGTCAGCTGTTGCCTGGCTGCCTTTGTTGTTGAGGGTTGTGGCCAGAGAGCGGGCCTCCTGGCAGGATATCTCTGCTTTGTGTGGCCCCTGTGGAGCGAAGCTGCTGACCAGGTGCTGTCTGTTGCCTCCATGACCTTGATGGCTGCTGTTCTGCAACCTGTTGCCATAATTCATTAAGTTGGAGTGCGGGTGTGGCTGCTTTTTATTTATTTTTTTTTATTTTTTTTTGCTGCAGTATCTCAGATGCTGGCATGTTGTTTATTTGTTTTTACCCATTGTGAAAGTGCTGTCTGCCAGCTCAGATATAGTGTTTTGTTTAAAAAAGAGCCAGCATAATTAAAGGGTTCCAAAGGGAAGCTTTAAATTTGACGTGAATAAAAGCGTTATACTGCCATTTCTCTCTTCCAATATCGCACAGTTCTCCACAAAGACGGCGGAGGCCGACACTTCCAGTGAACTGGCTAAAAAGAGCAAGGAGACATTCCGCAAAGAGGTGAGCCAAAGTTTGTGCAAACCATGTTCCCTGCCCTGTGACGTGATGGGAGGACCTGTGGTCGTAATCCTCCTAGTTTAATGATGTTCTCTGTATGTTTTTGTGTTGTTTAGATGTCCCAGTTCATAGTCCAATGTCTGAACCCCTACCGAAAGCCAGACTGCAAACTTGGGCGCATCAGTAACACAGATGACTTCAAACACCTGGCTAGAAAGGTAATGCCGAATGATTGCATATTAATACATACATTAATACATACATATATAGTGGCATTTTCACTTTTTCCCTGGCCTCTCAGTGGTCAGTGCACATTTAATGAAAACATTGCTCAGCACTTATCTTCAAAGGATGTGTTTTTAAAGCTTCTCTCTAACCAGAACTAAATGGCTTAGCTTCGACGACTTTCTTTCTTCAGCCAAACAATGTTTTTATTGGAGGAGACACTTTGTACATTCAGTCTAGCATCCCCTTGACTTGGGTTTTGGTTGTTCCTTTGTAGAAGACCCTCTCTTTCAGCCAACACAACATACTTGCTCAGTGGTTCTATACATTGTCAACAACAACAATGTGTGGGGGCTGCTTCTTATTGAGTGCCATTTGGACATACAGCGCTTTGACCGCACGGGCAAATACATCAACACCAAGACAATTGGTAGTAACACACAAAAAATGTTCTGAAACAGAACCTTAAGAATTTGTCTGCAGTCATTAACACTCTGAGATCAGTCGGGCTCTTAAAGAAATTAATTACTCGACAGTCTTCGCTAATAAAAATAGAATTGCTCGTTCCCCCCCTTACTATATCTCAGCCTTGACATCTAATTTAGTCTGTTGACAGGAGAAAACGCCTTAAGTCTCTTTTACCTCTTTGTCCACTGTCTTAGCTAACTCACGGCGTTATGAATAAGGAGTTGAAAGCTTGCAAGAACCCCGAGGACCTCGAGTGTAATGAGAATGTCAAGCACAAGACCAAGGAATACATCAAGAAGTATATGCAGCGGTTTGGCTCTGTGTACAGGCCCAAGGAAGACACAGAGTTGGACTAGCCTACCGGGGAGGTGTACCTGCCCACTGGGCCACGATAAGTGGAGAAACACAGATTTGCCTTCCACTAACCAACTAATGTATGAATCAGCCAGCCTGAAGTGTACGACTTTTTCAGAGAGCGGATGGATGAGGTGGTTTCATCCACATATTTATGATTTAATCAAACTGCTGCCCAACAAGCTGGCCTCGGCCCGTTCATGGGACTGTCAACAGACGCGCGTCACTGAATGACTAGAGTTGACAGTGAGGGGTGCTACAGAGACTGTTTTCACTGTCATATTTGAGTCTTTTAGCTTTTTCCAGATTCTGGCTCTTAAATGTTGTCAAGATGATCACCTCAATTCCACTTTTTAAACTCTTATATCCCTGATTGTGAAGAATAGACAAAAGGAATCAACCATGCTTATTAAATGTCCTTTAGTACTTTTCACTGAAATGGATCAATATTAAAACAGAAGTGTGTTGTTTTTTTTTGTCTTTTTGTTTTGTTTTTTAATTGGTAACATAGGATTTTTGCTTTCTTCCTGTTCTTTTACCCCAGTCATGGACTCTTTATCTGGTGCTGCTTTTAGATGGGCTGTGGAGGTCCAAACGTCCACTGCTCAAACCCTGCCTTTGACGTCTAATCACAAGACTTTGGCACCACCGATGTTTTATGAATGCATGTATGTAAGCTGAGGTTAGGGTGGTATTCTATGGAAATTCCTACATTGGCCAGGCCACCCCTCTACAAGTGAATCGTCCTCAACGACGAGGAGTAATATTTTACTTTGGAACGTGAAGCAAAGGTTGTGCCAGAGCTTAGAATAACATTGTACTAACGGCAGGTTGGGGGGGGTTACTGGTCAATGCTTTTGTGTGTCGTGTCAGTTCATGTACCGTGAAGAGAACCAGGTTTGGATGTAGTCTTTGACGTGTGCTTTAGCTGTGTCAGTTCTGCCCCGCAAGCCTGTTGTAGCCCTCCAGTTTGCACCTGGCCGGTTTCCCTCACAGGAGTGGTGGCTGTAGCATTGAGATTTTAAAACTTTTCTTAACACCTCATTTGATTTATTATTATTATTATTATAATTATTATTATTTGTTTTTAATAAACCATACGTCTTCTGTTTTAGATGCTTGAAAGATCGTGATCAGCGAATATTTGGATATTAGTGTCAGATTTGTCCTGGCGTCAAGGTTACTGTTTTATAAGCATGGGCTCATTAATCATCAATTGTGTCTCCGCATTTAATTGCATTAAACAATATCCGTACAAATGTATATTGCTTTATATGTGAATATATTGAAAAAAAATAGTTTTGGGGAATGTTTAAATAAGCGACTTTGTAAAAGTACTATTGTTTTCAGGAGTTCAAGTGTAAATAATTGTAATATTAACAAACAAATGTGCACAGAGTAGGGTTAGGGGAAACAGTGAACATGCACCCTCCCCGCCTCACCAGCTCAGCCCTCCTCTGGCTGTTAGACATGAGTCAGTTCAACCAGGGCCTCACAGACCTGTGGTTTATTTCAGTGGTAGGGGTGATTTCTCATTTCTTTTTCTTTTTTTCTCTTCTATGTACAAAACTTTCGCCCTACTATTCTGTAAGTATTGTGTAAGCACATTGTCATACTGAGTGTACAAACATTTTAAAAATGAAAATAAACTTTTTTTTGTAAAGCTGAGACTTGGTCCCCTGCCATGTAATTACTTTTTTTTTTTTTTTTTCAGTTAAATGGACTGTAACAGCTGAACTAAATTTAAGTCTCCTGATACATAACTGGGTGGTGCACACCCAGTCCTGGTTTATTTTGGCTTGCTCCCCTAATGAGGATTCTTTATTTTTTTTAAATACACAAGCACTGATGATGCAATAGGCAGATGTTTGGCAATGGTAGAGGGAATCAAAGTGATCGACTGGATTCGTTGCAGGCACTCGGGAGGCCCCAGGACAATTTCGATGGAGAGACCCGGCCTTGCTCCCCCCCCCCCCCCCCCACCCTCCGCCCTCCAGTATGTATGCATTCCCCAGCCTCTGTGCTCCAGACCGCAGTTAAGCAGTCCCGTCTGGGGTGCGTGACGGCACGTAACACTGCCCTAGGCTGTGCAAAGATGCCTGCTCCCACTTAGAACTGAAGGGAAAGCAATCATTAACAGATTTCAGCTCAGAGCGTTGGAGATAGGAGGAACTTATTTTCTGAACATTTCGGATGAAGCTATCTTACTTTTGCCCTGAAACCATGAAACCGCTGCTTAACTGATTTCCCTTAGTGCCTTGCTAAGGAAATTTACTTATACACTAAAATCCTTGATACTTCAAGGGATGTGCCAAAAAAGGTTCACCGTGCAATCTATTAGGTCTCGTTTTTTAAAAATATTTTACTGTAAAGGCCAGATGTGGTCCGCTCACAGAATAAATGTCAGTATCGTCCAATTCTGACCGAAAGTCAATAGCAATTTGCTGACAGACTGATAAGCCTTTCATCTATGTTGCTATGACTACTACAAACACAATCACACCACTTATACATATAGTGTGACATTTGATACTGAATTGCTAATGGCCTTCGAGAAATATTTCACACACCATTTGCTAAACATTATACACACATCATGTTAGAGCATAACAAAGTTCCCCTATGAGCACATTAACAAATTAAATCAACTAAATAAGTGCACCAATTGAATCAATTCTCACTCATTTATTAGCTGAAATAAAAACATACAAAACACATCAAGACATACGATTTAGAAATATAAACAAACACATTGGAATAAACTGAAACTTTTTAATGCTTTATTTAGACAGATCAGGTCAGTCACACTGGTGTGATGATTGTTAGGCTTTCTTTCTTAAATTAAATCAAGATGACTAGATGGTGGAAAATGTATTTTTTTAATTTGTTATTATGGTTCATATCCTCTTACAACTTAAAAAAGACACCATTACGCTTTATTTCTCGAATAATAGCATAATCCATCTATTTATTCAAAGTGAAATTGAAAAATGCACCTTGTAGCCTTAAGGGGTATGGGTATTGCGGAAACAAGACTATAGACCTGCGAAGTCGTACGTAATTTTCGGGAGGTACCCCTGCCTAAATAAGGACTTCTGGGTCTAACCGATTTTCCCTATGAGAAAAATTAATGGCCTTTTCAATATTTGCCCCTACCAAGGTCTGTGATTAACTCGTGTTGTAAACTTGCACGTTTTCTCAAAGGCACAGATTCCCACAGGATAAGACTGTTGTTGTCAATTACAAGACCGTTAAGTAGTCAAAGTGAGCATGTTGCTAAATGCAAGCTATCACTCCAGCGCATATGAAACACGTCACTCACGTCACTCGAATCCCTGAGCGGCGAATTTAAAGCCCCTGTTATGTTTCCATAGCAACTTACTTTAGTAAGAGCGCAGCTATGTCTGTCGGTATTCATTTTACAGCTTTGGCATTCTTTTTCAGGGATGAAGGAAAGAGTTTTGGCAAGGGGTGACGTGCCTAACGCGTGCCGGCAGCTGACATTTAACTTTCAGCAATTAGCAAACATCATATAAACTTTAGCCCATTTGCACATAATTTAACTAAACAATAAGAAAAACGCCATTCTGTGCTCCTATTAACCTTTTCTTCGCTTAGACCCGTAAGGCGCTGCTGATGCGAGCAGTGACAACACGACTTCGCAGGTCTATTCATTCTCCCTGGTAAGTGACGATATACTGTAGACGGTAGTTGGGGTCAATCCAAGCACACTGTAGAAGATAATCCTCTGCATTTGGTTCCATAGTCCTCTCAAATGTTGAAACTGTGCATGTCGCAGCCTCAATAATGTGCAGGCTCCGTGTAATCCCCCCAAAAAAGTGTTGACGTCAGAGTGCCTCCCCGTTCGGAGTCTTTAGTGTCATACGTCAAGGGCTCTCAGACGACGGAGACGCCCTGCGCGGGGCTGGTGAGCACGGCCACCACGTCGGGCCTCTCAGCCCGAGCCAGCACCGAACAAAGCAGTCCCAGGGAGGAGCCCTCCTTCTGGGCCCAGTGGGAGAGCAGCGTGTGAACCGGGGCCTCCCCATGCCCAAACATGTCCAGCTGCTCAGGCTCGTAGCCCAGGACTGTGCCCAGGTTCCGCCAGCCCTTGCCCCCGCCCTCCTGCAGGAGGCGCTCCACCTCTTCCTTCCTGTGGGGGGGCAGGTTGATGTAGAGACGGCTGTCCTGCTTGCTGTCCATTTTACTACCTGTAGGGACACAAAATAAATTAAGTTAAGTAATTATTCATTTAATGACTTAACTTTATTGGCCTGTTTACTTCAATTAAACATAAAGTAGGCTTATATTAAGGGGGGCAGGAAAGTCCAATGGTCTGGGTGTTCGACTCCTAGTCGGAAGTCACTTTGGATAAAAGCGTCTGCTAAATGTCCTAATTGGGATCTGTCAACTTCTTTTAAGGACTTCTGTGTTGTGGTTTTGATGAGCCCAGGACGTTCTACCGTACCTTTGCTGGGCTGACTGTCTTGCAGGCTGTGGGAATCCAGGAAAACACCACTGTCGCTGTGGAGCTTCTCTCCCTCAGGAGATGTTCCCAGCTCGGCTGCGCGAGCCTTGGACAGTGCCTGCTTCTGTTTACACGATGTCCAACTGAGGAGAACAGAGGAGAAAATGTCAGCCAAACTATGAACAGTTTATCACCCCATCAAAAGGAAGAAAATTCAGAGTTAGCCATTGCCAAAGAATTAAATTACATAATGGGTTGAATGCATCTGGGCCCAGTCTAGTGCATGGCTAATGGCCTAAGAGAATTAGGCCATAATGGTCTGGTGAGTAGTTTCAGCAATATTTTCAAACAACTACGATATATTTGTTGTTTGTCCATAATCCACATATCCTGAGAATTCTTTTTTAAAATGTTTTCATGATTACGTTTGTAGTTCATTACTGCAACAGGATTTGGTAAATTACATTTCTCATAATCCCTCAACGATGAGCACTAATGCGATTTTCTGTTCCTTGTCCTTTCATCAGCAGTGTGGAGAGAAGATAACAGAGGATAGCAGATAATTATGAGAACTGGTCAGCAAGTAGAAACAATATTTGTGGGGGGAAATTAGCATTAGCGATTAATGAGAATTAATGAACTATGAGTGAAAGATAGATTCCAGCCCATATATAGCATACTTATTGTGGTTTTCAAAAGGGCATTTCACTCACCACTTATAGGCAACGTAGAGCAACAGGCCCAGCACCACCGCGGCCAGAACCGACACATAGGCCAGAATGTTGCTGCTGCCACCCTCACCCTGAGGGACAAACGTGGGGGTTCCAGGTGAAGGGCTGACGTCTCCCTCCTCCTCCTCCTCAATTTCGTCTAGAACTGGCCAGCGAGGAGCTTCGCGGGTGCCGTCTGCTTCATCGGGACGAGGCAGGATCTGCAGCGTTCTTTCTGTGACCGAGAGAGAGCGATGAATGCATTACACACGTGCTTGTTATTTGGAAAAGCACGTTCGCTAGAAATAATCCCAACAAGCCATGTGTTCCTGGCGTCCAGGCTAACTCAAGTCATCCAGGTGGGGTTTGGAAACCCTGCCTTGCCCTTCTGACTCATTCATCCTCCTACAGCCTCCCCTATTTTAGCATCAAGCCCTCCAGGTTGTCGTGCTGACTTCTGCGGGTTCAAAGGGGTCATGCCACGTTTCCCTTCCCCGCATGTGTACAGATGGCCTTCCTCCTGGGGAGCAATTGGGCCCATTAGTTGTCGGGGTCAGTGGCCTCCCTTGGCCCCTGGGTTCTGGGGGTAGTTAGCCTAAATACCTGTCAAGCTCGTACCAATTGGACTGCAACATTAACATGGGGTGTTTTATCACTACTTGTGTTACAAAGGGTTGGAGTGTTGCTCAGTGTTCAAATGAGGTGGGTGGGGTGCAGGTGCTGGCCACATGTCCCTGTACTCCCCAGACACACTCCCCTGCTAACTTCAGTTAGCTGCCCCAGCTCTGTGCGCCCGACTCACCCATGCAGAGAGTGTCAGAGTTGGGCTGGCAGGCCCGGATCTCCACCTCGCTGTCGGAGCACCCGGAGCAGTTCTGACAGGCCTTGGTGTGGCTGCGCTCCTCCGCGAAGGTCCCGGGGACGCAGGCCTGGCACAGCGTGTTTCCCTGGCGACCGCATAGCCGGATTGCACCTGTCCCGCGCGGGCACAGCGAGCACATTGCACACAGGCGCATTTGGCTTGTGCCGTCCCCCAGAAGGTAGAAGCCGTCGCCGCAGTCACAGTGTGTGTCTGAGGTACGGGTGCAGGACGCCAGCTCGGGAACACCACCTGGGCACTGGCCGCAGGGAAGACACCGGGAGAGGTCTTCATCCCGGGAATAGGTTCCTGAGCAGGAAAGAGAATCCTCAGGAAAATGGTGGGCAGCTTGAGAGGGCTTGGTGAGAGATATTGATAAAGCAGCCATACTATACTATATA
>JAOEHI010051097.1:0-19427 GCA_025447815.1 Percopsis transmontana | reverse complement strand
TATATATATGTGTGTGTGTATATATGTGTGTGTGTATATATGTATGTGTGTGTGTGTGTATATATGTGTGTATGTATGTATGTGTGTGTATATATATATATATATATGTGTATGTATATGTGTGTGTGTGTGTATATGTATAATAATAATATATATGTGTATG
Organism: Percopsis transmontana; assembly: GCA_025447815.1. NCBI lineage: Eukaryota > Metazoa > Chordata > Actinopteri > Percopsiformes > Percopsidae > Percopsis > Percopsis transmontana. Next base: position 19,264 of record JAOEHI010051097.1, on the reverse strand, counting down.
TATAATCATGACAGCTCCAAGTCAATTAAACTTCAGGGTTACCTGTCCAGTTAGGAAGCATAAGAGATCGTGAATCAAAGTAACCTGTTTTGGTGCAAATGAAAGTGCCAGGTGCACTGGAGAGGCAACAACAAGACAACCCCCAAAAAGGGAATGGTTTTGCAGGTGGTGGCCACAGACAACTGGAGGCATTCAGGTTACACAGGCAATCCAGCTCCTCCAGGATAGCACATCCACACGTGCCGTCGCAAGAAGGTTTGCTGTGTTTCCCAGTAAAGTCTCAAGAATATGGAGGAGATACCAGGAGACGGGCCGTTACACAAGGAGAGCTGGACAGGGCCGTAAAAGGGCATCAACCCAGCATTAGTACCGGTATCTGCTCCTTTGTACGAGGAGGAACAGGAGGAGCACTGCCAGAGCCCTACAAAATGACCTCCAGCGGGCTACTGGTGTGCATGTTTCTGACCAAACTGTCAGAAACAGACTCCATGAGGGTGGCATGTAAAGTCCTCTTGTGGAACCTGTGCTCACAGCCCAGCACTGTGCAGCTCAATTGACATTTGCCAGAGAACACCAGAATTGGCATGTCCGCCATTGGTGCCCTGTTCTCTTAACAGATGAGAGCAGGTTCACACTGAGCACGTGACAGACATGAAAGAGTCTGGAGATTCCGTGGTGAACGTTATGCTGCCTGCAACATCATACAGCATGACCGGTTGGTCAGTGATGGTCTGGGGAGGCATATCCTTGGAGGATGGCACAGACCTCCACGTTCTAGCTAGCGGTACCCTGACTGCTGTTAGGTACCGGGATGAAATCCTCAGACCCATCGTCAGACCTTACACTGGTGCAGTGGGCCCTGGGTTCCTGCTGGTCCTTTTGTTACAGTAGATAGTGCAATCCCCCTTAGTGTTCTCTAATCTGTCAAAATGACGGACGGCCTTCGGATTTTTCTTTAAAAAAATTCAGTCAATGAAAAAAAATATTCGGTTAACGCAACCTCTGATGTATACACCGATGAGCCACAACATTATGTACACCTAGGTAGGTCATAATGGGTTAGCATGGGCACTCTGACCGGTCTGCAGCCACGCAGCCCCATACACAGCAGGGTGTGATGCACTGTGTTGTGACACATTCCTCCCATAACCATCATTAAAATGTCCTGAGACTTGTGCCACAGTAGCCCTTCTGTGGGATTGTTGCCCTCGCGCATCAATAAGCCTTGGGCGCCTAACACCCTGACGCCCGGTTCGTGGTTTGTCCACTGTGGATAGGTACTTACCACTGCTGACCGGGAGCACCCCACAAGCCTTGCTGTTGGGAGATGCCCCGACCCAGTCGTCTCGCCATGCCCATTTGGCCCTTGTCCATTTGGCCCCAAGTGGCTCAGGTCTTTATGCCTGCCCATTTCTCCCCCATTCAACACGTTGACTAGGAGAACTGACTGTTCTGTCAAATATATCCCAGATCTTGACGTGCGCTATTGTTATGAAATAATCAGCGTTAAGTGGTCATAATGTTTTGGCTCATCAGTTTATGTATATGGTTGTGAATCAATTGTAAACAAGTAATTAAAGGAATGGTTTTTCTATAATGAATCGCCCTTTTATACTAATTATATATTGTGTGTGTGTGTGTGTGTAGGAGTGTTGCAGTTTTACGAAGCCGGGCGACAGGCCAGCCAGCCTCAGCAGGGAGTTTCTTTCTCCAGCAGCGAGACTACGCCATCATAATTATTCTGGTTCTCCTTCAGGTCCTCATCAATTTCCTCTTCAAGTAATAGCCATAGACAGAGACTACTGACACACACCTTGAACTCTGACCTCTACCCCCTTGTTATCTCAAATCTCCCCTTGAACTCTCTCTGATCTCCAACACTGCCCCCCGCCCCACCCCAAACTCCACCTCCTTTAAAGGGGAACAGTTCAACATGTCCATAAAAACACATCTACAAAGAGACATTTTTAATGTATTTATTTTCTACTTGTCGGTCCAGTCCATATATTTCAAGATGGAGAACGGCAGAGGGATGACGAAAGTTTTGCGGAAGAAAGTCTTCACTGCCCTTTTGGGAGGTCACTAACAAGCTGATGTTTTAACTGCCATTTTGTGGTATTTTTTTCTGACTGACTGAAAAAACTCACTCCTGAACTACAGGGAATATTTTAACATACAGACATTCAATGAAAATACCTTTTTATTTTTGTTTAAAATTTTCTTTGCTTGGTTGTGCCCTTTATCCATTTAGGTCTACTTGAAAAAATGGGGGGATAAGGGAATCAACATTGTTTAAAGTTAAGTGGGCCCGCAAAGGTTTAATCATTTAGTATTATTGCTATTATGAAATATTTTCATATCCGGCTTGAGTTGAAGCTTGCACCATCGACACAAAGGACAAAAAAGGAGTAAGCCTAACTGGGGATGAGTTCTGCAGATATAAATATATACACCTTTCACCTTTTGCATAAAAGTTGTGTATAAAAACTAATAAGAGCCAGATATCTACAATGGCCTCACTGTATACAGTAAGTAGTATGTACAATTGAAATTTGTAGCTCTTATGTTGTTTAAAGGCACAAATGCATTGGAAGTGTCAACTACGACTAAGACCAAAACTATTTTTTTTTTCTAATCAGATTTTTAGGGCCAAATACTAAGTGCAATCATTAAGGGTATCCTTTTTATTTGTATTCAAGTTTTCTAGTAAAGACAAGCCAATATAAGGAACAGCCTTTGTTATCTGAACTCCCAATAGGTGATTCATTTAGTTTGTAGCATACATTAAATTATTTGTAATGTCAAAGATCACTTCCAGTGCATTTGGGACTTCCTATGAGAGGTAGAGTAGACACTTAAGTAAAATATTAAGGGAGGAGACACAGACTTTTTATGATAAATACTCTCACTTTTTTCAATCATTCCAAAAATTACAGACATTGGTACAGTACCAACCCATCACTGTCAGCGCCACTGACTGTGTAAATATCCAATAGGTCTGAGGGTGGTGTGTGCTGTTAAACAATAACTACACCCGTACGTCTTTGTGTTTGTGTTTGTCACTGTATAGATACACAGAAATTTATGGAAACGCATTCATTTCCTTCTCTGGAACACATTTTAGTCTATTCCAAATGGCCTCAACATATCCCTGACATGCTAAACAATGTAGTGTGCATTGCCTTGCCACAAAGATGAGAATAAACCACTTGTTTCACATCCGAACGCATAGTCTACATCATTGGAAGAAATCTGGACAGCATCCCTTAGGACAAATTGCAGTTTATTTGAAGCCTTTGAAATTATTATACTAATTAGTGGTCATTAACACATAACCAGCTAAATAAACTGTAAAAGTGAATTAATGGTGAAATTGGATGCTATTACCAGACAAAATTAAAAAAGTCCCAACTTTATAAATTGCAAAATATATTTATAAAACAAATCTTAGCTTTTTATCCGACCTAAAAGCACAATAGCACATGCTGTCAAAGTTTCAGTTTCAGTGTCTGTTCAGACACAAGTAATTATTACAAAAATGGATGCGTGATATGTTGAGGCCATGTGGGGATCCAAACCATCATTCAGATTATCATTTCAACCATATCTTGGCTGGCTTGCTGTCGATCTTGCTAATATTTACATATCAGGCTCAAACATTTTTAAACTGTCTTTTTTAAGTGTTTTTAACATTTTTTTGACATTTTTATGTGAAGAGGCAGGTTACCTGTGTATTTATACATGTGCATTTTGTTCATCCTCATTGCCTCAATCTCTCATTTTACAGAGACCTAAATGTCAGAATGTGGAGGAAATACAATGACCACCAGTGCCTTGTGTAAGAGTGGGAGTGGAGGAATTGTGTCAGGGACGGAGGGGGGATTTAGGGGGGCCTGGGTGGTTTTTGATGGAGCCAGTGTGAACGTCCCACATTTTTCTGCGTGCTTTTGTGAAACGACATTGCACTACAGTTCCATTATCCAGAGGAATTGTTTGGAAAATTATGTCTTCCCCTCTGCCCAGCTGAACAGGTCAATATTTTAAAAAAATGGATAAAAACATGTCTTAAAGGCACTGCAGACAATATTGGATTTATTTTTTTGTAATCTAACACCAAACAGTAAAACAGCCACGGCGCACAACCTGTCAATTTGTTATTTAATAATTTCACGTCTGTATAGTCAAACCCCCACCACTGACTTAGCTCTGCCTATGCAATATGTGGCAGCCAATCCTTCAGCAATCACTGAACAGTAGCTGCCTTGAGGCAAATTGACAAACATGGCACAAAGGGATTGGAAGGTGCTTAGCTGCAATCTTGTTTACTAACAGTCTCTAACGACCTCTAGTGGACAGCAAATCAACTAGAGCATGTTTAACAAATAACACTTACTTACTGTGATTTAAGTATAGCTGTAGCAACGATTTCTGTAGTTTAGCTAAGTATATGTAGAATAACTCATTCAGTATCTACGAAATTATTTGAATCCTTCACATGAGCACATCATGCTCAAGGGTGCTTGCAGGAGCATCCATGCCAAAGATGGAACCCAGGACCTTTTTGGATAGGAGGCAAATACCTAGACCACTATAATATCCTGCCCCTCAAGCTTGTCTGTAGTGCCTTTAATACAAAACATTTGCAGCATTGCTGGGGGTACTAAAGCAGGGTGGGTATTTAGGGGACTTTTACAATTCTACAATGGCTGCCATAGTTTGTAGTTTTGGTGTGTGCCATATGCTGCCTTACACCTCTGTTCTACCTTGTTTCCCCTCCCGCGTTGCCATGGTAACACAGTTGTGAAGTTCTTTTTTGGTAGATGCTAACTCCTGCCACAGGACAGACAATGAAGACAATGTCTCGTTCTTTTTTCTCTGTCTCTCCAGAACATCTCTTCATCCTTGTCTGTCTTTTTGTTTTTTTTTGGTCTGATGTGGCGTTTTGTCTCTTATCTGTGTGGGTGCAAAATCTTTTTTCAATGCCGAGTATAAATGCACACAACACTGATTTTAATCGGTTTCTTGACACAACCAAGAGTGTCCTTGACTTGTGACTTGTGCACTGTCACACATACACACCAACTCATTTCTACCTGGCAATATAATATTTCCATGGCAACTGTAACTTCCTATGTGTATGGTCACATGTAACATATCACCAAATAAAATCAAGGTACACCATCGGTGTTGTGGGTCTGTGGGAGTTTAAAGGGCATTAGAATATGTAGACTCCTACTGCTCCCTGTGAAGCTATGCAGTAGATCCATAAAACCACTAGACGAGTCCTGGTTCTCTTTTCATGTCACAGGCACAGCCGTAACGTACAGTATAATAGTCCAACAACAGTATTGATTAAAGTTGTGGTGTGTTATTTAGGGTACAAGGGGCGGGTTTGACCTGACATTGAACCCTGTTAACTCAAGACATCTCACGGTGTGGGTATGTGTGTGCTCTGTCCGTCCATTCCTCAGATTCACATTTAAATCGTATTGTGACTTTAGCTGAAAGTTGTACCAGTCAACTAAGGGATTTTATGGTGATTGGAGATTAAACAAAATGTTGCCCCAATATTATCCACATACTGTATACTATATATATGAAAATATCCTGCCATAAAATGAAAGGTTTCAAATACTTTTTAGATTTTTCAGCATATAGCAGACGCTTTTATCCAAAGCGACTTACAATTCATCAATAGTTTAAAGGTTATACACCAAACAACATTGTTAGAAAATTGATAGAAGCATGTCATTAGGACTTAGTTTCACAACATACATGACCTATACCATTCAATCCTCAAAATAATAACACCCTAAATACCAGCAAAGTGCTTAAATCTCATAAGAGCTGATCTAACAGTAGGAAAATGTTTATTATTATGTAAAGAGAGAGAGCCAGAAGATAAAGAATTGTCATAGGGACCTTCAGTTAATGGGAGTACTATGAGGTAGATAGGTCAGTGGCAGAGGTACCAAGGTGGATTCTGAAGAGGTGGGTTCCAAGTCTCTTGCGGAATATAGGTAGTGAAGCTCATTCCACCATTGTCACACCAGGACATAAAAGTGACTGAGCTAAGTTTACATTTAGAGCATTTAGCAGAAGCTTTTATCCAAAGTGACTTACAATTACATTGTTCTATTACATGGAGCAGATAGGGGTTATGCATCTTGCTCAAGGATGCTTACAGGTAAGCTGACTCTGGGGCTCGAACCCACGACCTTCTGGCTGGGAGTCCAACACCTAGACCACTAGACTATCCTGCCCCCTAAGTGACTATTGCACCCTCATAGTGATGGAGCCGACCAGCCGAGGTGGGTGATTAAAGCTCTGGCTGGGCCCTGGAACCTTACCATTGCTTGGAGGTAGAGCGGGGAAGTTCCCTTTACTGCCTGTTAGGCCAACAATATGAGATAGATAGATAGAGATAGATATATAAAAAATATCGGGACAACATTTTGTTTAATCTCCAATCACTATAAAATCCCTTAATGGGGTTTCATGGTAGGAGCAGCATGTGCAGTGGGTGGCCGCAGTACTCGAGTCCCTCATGCAGGCGGGGCTCACGGCCAACCCAAAGAAGTGTAATGCAGGACGGAGGGAGGTACGGTATCTCGGGTACCACTTGGGCAGCGGGCACAGATGGACAAGTAAGCAGCCATCGTAGCCTGCCCGCGGCCCAAAACGGAAGTGAGGCCGTTTTTGTGCTGGCTTGGTACTACAGGAAGTTTAATGCAGGGTATCCGGACCTAGTCAGCCCCCTGACTGACCTGACCCGCAAAGGTGCGTCAGATCCAGTCCAGTGTACAGAACAGTGTCAGGGAGCATTTGAGCAGGTTAAGCGGGCTCTCTATGGGGAACCGCTCCTCCATGCACATCTCTTTGCCTTTCACTCTGCAGACAGACGCGTCAAGCAGAGGATTGGGAGCCTTTCTGTCCCAGGAGGTGGAGGGAGTCGACCGTCAACAGCCAGAAGCTGACAGAGCGTGAGGCCAGGTACAGCACGGTGGAGCGGGAGTTCCTGGCGGTCGGCACCCTGTAGTACGACCTCCTAAAAACTATAACTATATAGTTATAGTCAATTGGACATGCTTGCATAAAAGCTCTAAACATTGTTTATATTGCTGCTACCGCTTTGTTAATGAAAACTAGTTAAATGTTATGATGAAATGACATTACTAATGCATTACCTTAGACTATGGAAGGTTGTAAATACATAAATTCACTGACCTTTCACCATGTCAGCAACTTCATTCTTCAGGTCATCGCTGACAAGGATATCAAGGAGAAAGGCACTTATTTTAATGTATTTTTAATGTTGAGTTTTGGACGGTTGGACAACACAAGTATTGTGAAGATGTCACTTGGCTCTGGGTCATTGTGACCATTTCTCACATTTCACATTCGATTAATGGAGAAAATAAACAGCAGATTAATCCATTATGAAAATAATCCTTAGTTGCAGTCCAATACTAAATAGTTCAACCTACCGGCGTGAGCTTCTTAGAGAAGAAAGCGCAGGGGAACAGCTTAGGAGGACAACCTTGTCGTTGGGATAATAAACAATAACCGACAATTCCCCTCATCCACCCTCCCGTTTATATAGCCGTGGCCGGAGGGTAGATGAGAGGATGGGAAACAGGTGTGCGGGGTAATTAAGGTGCGTTCGTGATGATGACGGCCAACGGCCGGTGGCTAGTATACCGGCGAGCGCGAACGGGGAGGGGTGGCGGCTGCCGTTGTTACAGTTAGATCATTTAGATTTCCACTTTGTTGAGATACAGTATATATAACCAGCATAAAGTAATGTTATGGTTAAATATTAGTTCATTATGGCTTAAATGTAGTTTTACATTAGTGCAGCCCAGTCGCCAGAATAAAATGTTGGCATTGTACATTTAAAAAACAGATATTTTTAGATAGAGTCTGGACATATTGCAGATATTTTTTTTGCCACAACCCCGGATATTTTTAGCGAGACGTCGGAATATTTTGCACCCGTTCTTTTTGACAAAACCGGGTAAAAAAAATGAAACGTAGGTCAACATTGAAACGTAGGTAATTTAGAGATTGAGATTCAACATATCCGTGGTTTGCAGAAACGTAATGTTACAATGCCAACATTTTATTCAAGTCATCAAAACAGTGACTAGACTCAAGTCCAATTCACAATGACTCGAGTCCACATTTCTGTAAAAGAGTCTCAGCAGCTAAGTAACACGCTGTGGAAAAATGGATCACATGGTGATGTTAGGGTTTGCGTGATGATCAACCCTGCCCATGTGTTGAGAATTATCCTAATCCGTGAATTGAATATCGAGATGTTCGAGATGTTCATGAAGACCAACAGAGTGAAACACATGCTCTACAGAACGTTTTGTGCAAACCTTTAAGCATTCCCTTTAATTCTCTAAGGTAACAGCTTCAATTCAACACAGATTGATACCTTTTTGCTGATGTATAGGAACACTCCGCAGTCAATGACCAACGAATCCCCAGCCATGCTCTTTTGAAAAAAGAGCATGACCTGTTGCACAAGAGGTGCCCAGTTTGCTCGCCGACATGCATGGGCCAGATTATTCACAGTGGGTGACGAAGTGTTAGTCTGTAAGTATTGGAGAGGGGAGAAATGGACACCTGGTGTGGTCTCAGCCGAGACTGGTCCTGTACTATACAGTCAATCGTCTGAACACTGGAGATGCCATGCTGACCAGATGCTGTCCCGGCAGTCAAAGTTGGATTCTCCGCGAGAGGAGTCTCTGCATGTTCCTGATGATATGCCTGTGCTGGAGCACACAGAATCTCCGATCTCCCGCAAGAGACTTAAAACCGATCTCCCGCAAGAGACTTAAAACCACCTCTTCAAAATCCACCTTGGTACCTCAGCCACCGATCTCTCTTCCTGGATGCCTATGAGATCTCATGATTATGTTATTTGATCCCATAGTCACTCAAGAATTGAGCCAAGATAGCATAATATTGCTGTTTGGCATAACTTCAGACTACACCAATTACATACAAAAAGTTCTGTCCTAAGGCATTTATTAGTTTCTGACTCTGGGAAATTGTAAAAACTGTAAAATTCCCCAAAATCACTGTATCTCTGAACTAAATCACACACATTTAGGCTATTTTATGTGATCTCCTTGTGATAGCTAATGTAATATTTGTTCACTTCCATTCACTGAGCCTCCCCTGAAATTGTTTGGAGACCCCCTTTCCCTGGAAGGTAGCTCGGTCTTATTGAGGTTGAGCTTGTGGTGATGCAAAGACATCCAAGCACTCATGTCAGCAAGACATCCAGAGATCCGAGTTGAGATCTGTGTGTCAGATGGAGGAAAGGAGAGGTAGGTGGGGGTGTCACCAGCATAGCAAGGATAGGAGAATCCATGTGATGAGATTACAGATCTTAGAGATCTGGTGTACAAAGAGAAGAGTAAGGGTCCCAACACAGATTCTTGAAGGACACCAGTGTTGAGTGATCAGGGTTTAGACAGGTGTCCATTCCAGATAATGTTATAAGTGATCTGCCAGGTAGGATTCAAACCAAGAGAGCACAGAGTGGGCAATGCACAGCTCAGCGAGGGTTGAAGGTATTGAAGGTGGGGCGAAAGTGGCACAGGTTTTGATAAAAAAGTCGCTGGTTCGATACCCGCTGACTTCTGTCTAAGTGTCGAGGTGTCCCTGAGCAAGACACCTAACCCTAACTGCTCCCGATGTGTTGGATGGCGCCTTGCATGGCAGACACCACCATCGGTGTGTGAATGGGTGGATGGGAGGCAATGTACAGCGCTTTGGGTGGCCTGTTTGGTACAAATAAGCGTACCAAATGCTGACACTCTAGATACTTTGTTAATTATAAATTTGAATTCGCTAACACAAAGTGCCATTGGGACACAGCATTGATGGTTGCTGAAAATGGGCCTCTGTACAGCTATGTATATATTCCATTAAAAATCATTTACAAAATCAACAATGTCTATACTGCATTTCTGAACAATTTGATAATATTTTAATGGACAAAATTTTTGCTTTTCTTTCAAAACATAGACATTTCTAAGTGACCCCAAACTTTTGAACGGTAGTGTATATTATTTAGAAAAAAGACAATTAATCACAATTTTTAGATGGTGTCTAGCTGAAGAATTAGGAGCTAGTTTTAGCATTAATCTTGTTGGTAGATGTCTCTGGTTTTATTTTTAGTGCCAAGGACGCACCGAGCTAAGGTGAAGGTCATAAACAGAACAGCACTTTCTGTCCTCCTTAAATGTCATCAAAACATCTGAAAACAATCCCTCCATTGTCCCTTATCTGCTTCCATCTGGAGACTGTCACCATAGTAATGTGGACCAGTCCTATTGTAGCTCAGATGTTATACTGTCACAAACATTTCCAGGGTTGGAAATCCATTGTACGTTACAGTAACTGTGTTTATTGAGCCTAACACAAAAATGTTAAATATACAGTAGGGTCCAAAAGTCTATATCCATTATCAAGTTCTGTTTGTTTTCATATTTAACCAATAACTAATATAAATTGGTTTGCACATAATCTCCTTTAATTTCCTCAAAATTAAGAATATAATTTACAATTTAGCAAATGCTTAAATCCAAAGTGATTTTGAGTACCGTTATAAGTAGGCTTTCAGCTGGGAGTCCATTACCCTAACTGCTAAGTATAATTTCAATTTACAGCATTTAGCAGATACTTTTATCAAAAGTGTCTTATGATGCTTTTTACATACAGTATAGTGTTATATTACAGATATGCATGTTAGGAGTTTTTTATGATTATTGCGGCCCAAAATTATTAAGATGCCACTTGTGACATTTTTGGTTATTTTTCAGTAAAAACTAGATGAGGAGTAAAATTACCTGTGTTTTAGTGCATACTACTTCAGAATGTTAGTATGCAATAACCATAAATAATAGGTAAGGACAACGATTGTGCAAAATATATTTGTGTATTCTGCAATCAACACAGAAGAACTTTCATAAAAAAGATTTTTCACAGCATTAACAGTAACTCTTTTATATAAAAAATATCCAATATAGACTGGTTTAGAATAAACAGCCTCTAAAACACTGGACCTGCTGGTCATACACACCCTCGTCTCCTCCACAAAGGTCTTAAACACATGAAGACACACAAATATGCAACGACCCACACATGCACGTTAACAAACACATTTTCTCCAGTCATTGACAGAGCTTGAGCTTCCATAATATGAACATAATGTATGTCAACATGCTATTACGAGTCAATGAAGGACTAACGTTGGACTAACGTTTGTGGGGGCAAAATCGTTTGCCCCCACTTTCATGGAGCACATTTGGGTGCTGCTTAGCCCTGTCTTTGGCCGTTAAGAGTACAATGTGTGTCTGTCAGCTGAACTGTGTCTATCTCTAGAAATCTGTAAGTAGAGTTAACATTCTGCCTGGATTAGTGTGGAAGGTTGTGTGGTTCAACTCTGTCTCTGTCTGGGAGGGGTTCACGGGAATAACGAGGATTGGGAGCGGGTATCGGGAGTTGTACTAATCACCTGTCTCCCTATAAGAGCAATGCAGGAGGGCATGGGGCGAGGAACGCCAGGAGAGAAGTGGCCGACAGCATGACAGACGAGCAACACATCCTGCTTTTATCATACTGTATAGCATTTCTACAAGGCAGCGTGAAGACTTATGTTTTATGTTATTTAGCAAACCCAAACCAGGCAGTCCTGCAGCATTTGACACAGTAAACCACCAGATACTTCTATCGACCCTTTCTGAGCTGGGCATTGACAACTCAGTACTCTCCTGGTTTAAGTCTTATCTTACAGATTGCTCCTATCGAGTCCTCTGGAATAGACACCTGTACAAACCCTGCCCACCCAACACTGGGGTTCCACAGGGATCTGTGTTGGGACCCTTTCTCTTCTCCTTACACACCAGATCACTTATCTCTGTAATCTCATCACACAGGTTCTACTATCACTGCTTTGCCGACGACCTCAAACTAGAGATGAAACAGTATGAAAATTTCATATCACGATGATAGTGACCAAAATTATCGCGGTTATCAGTATTATCGTGGTATTGTTAAAATGTGCTTAACATTTTCTAAAAGTCTGATGCACACACAGAAATCAAGTTTTACATTGAAAACCACAAATAAAATTATTAGCACTATGCACTTTTTGTTTGCATAAAAATTAAAATCATTACTGTGATTTATAGTGAAACCGGTAATCTTTCTTATCCCTACACTCAACGCTACCTCTCTGTCTCCATCTGATACGCAGTTAGCAACTCGGATCTCTAAAAGTCATCCAAGCACATCGGTGCTTGGATAGATTGGATAGATCACCTCAAACTCAACCTCGAAAAGATTGAGCTACTCTACCACCCGGCGAAGGACTGTCCTCAAGTGGGCCTGTCAATCATCACCATGTCCTCCTCTCCAACTGAATCTCTGAGTCATTGTGGACAAACAACTGTCCTGAGCTCTGTGGTGCAACATGGCTGTAACACCCCGAGCAGATTCTCCCTCCACAATATCCAAAGGATAAGGCCGTTCCTCACAAGGGAACCGGTGTAGCTCCTGGTCCAAGCTGTAGTGATCTGCTGCCTAGATTACTGCATCTCTCCGCTACCAGATCCTTGCAGCGTGTTCAAAATGCCACAGCAAGTGTGGTAAGTTCTCCCATGTAACCCCTCTCTTCCGAGACCCCATCACGGTCCGCATCACATTCAAGACACTGGTGTTGCCCTACAACGCAGTAAAGTGCCCCACTCTATCAGAATGCTTCAATCTATCACCTCGGCTGGTCGACTGGCCCCCCATGGTTATGGGGTTATCGACTGCTTTTTGATTTTGTAAGATTCTTGCAGCTGTCAGGACAGCTGACTCACTACCCATCTTCCGCAAGAGCCTTAAGACCCACCTCTTCAGAATCCACCTCGGTACCTTGGCCACTGACCTCTCTACCTCATAATACTCCCACTAACTGAAGTTCTCTATAACAATCTTTATCTTCTGTCTCTATCCACCTACCTACTGGAGGTCAGCCACCAACGACAGACTGTCAGATTCCCACACACCTTCAATGACTATCGGGGCACGCACCTGGCCGTTAGGGGGAGGGCCTTCGGGGAGCGAGAGGACACCACGCCACCTGGTCTGGTCGCTGGAGGGTCCACGTCGCCGTAGCCCATCCAAGGTGCGGCCACCTAAGAGTCCTCGATTTTTAAATAAAAATCTGCAGCAGCTGGCATCAACAACTCTTTATTTCTGCTCCGTCTGCATAAAAATCAAAAGCGTGTTAATAGCATAGTGCAGCTCTGTTCTGCCTATTTAAAAACACCACAGCATTAGACTACTACTTGCTACACACACATACTATCAAATAAACAAAATGAGTACTAATAAAGACATAAAACCATTATTCACATTCCATATCAACGATGGTACATAACAATATCATATATCAAAAGTACTAAAATTAAACGATTGACGGAGCAACAAATTACATACCTGCTCCATCCAAAGTAAGATAACAAGAGAACGCAACAGCGTGAATCAGAACAGGTTATCCTTAAAGGGGCGGGGATTAGTTAAAAGAACTAATTGTAAATCCAAAACAACTTAAAATATCTTATACACACATCTTATACAATTACATGACTTCCTAACACATTTTACATCAACAGAAATACTTAAAAGTATTTAAAATAATTAAAACTAAATAGGAAATGAAATGAAAATAAAATACCCTCAATCGTCCTCAACCCATTCCTTCAATACAAAAGTTCTCTACTAACAACATATTTGTCTATATTTATAATCTAGAGTAACAACATCACACTGCTACACCTGATTACCAGTCCACCCCTGTGTACCAACACTGTCATAGGTTTATCAAACCGCTCGTAACAGTCCTAGTTTGTCACAAACACTAAGCCCAACCTTGCCTCTAATCCGACAAGAAACACTCTCACCAAAAAGACCAAGCTGCACTAGCAACCAACATATTTCAGTCTAAAGTCAAAGGCCAAAATACAATATGTTACATGAACTTGGATGTGCGCATATCGTTTGATATGAGTGTAATATGTACGTAACTTTTTAAGTGTATTCTATAGAAAGTGTATTAAATTGGCACTACTAAGTGCACTTAAGTTGTAATAGTACTACTTTTGAATTACTGAAGTGTACTTCAAGTGCACTCATAATGTTGCAATGGGACTAATTTAGTATACATTAAAAACACCCAACACAACCACAAACAAAAGAGGCATTTTGGATGTTAAATCTCTATTAAAAAGTGGTAGGATAAACAAAACAAATGTGTTATTACATTTATTACATAAGGCTCTAATAATTTTAATTTTTCGAACAAAATAGAACTTGAATGTTCTAGGACACAACAGACCCCGAAGAATAGCAGTAAGTAAATATTTTTTCATTGAAACAATATTAGAAAATACAAATACAAAATTTCAATAAGGCCTATATACTCTTATACTATCTAAGGAAATATTTAAATCACAGTGTTTATGTAATAAGGAAATTTGACCATTCACATTACAGTGGCAAGTTAGTATATCAAAATCACTATAGGATAATTCAGCGTCTTTCAGAGGCGGTTTGTGCCTTAGGGCAATCTGGCGACGCACCACCAAAGGTGGTTTTATCACATTCTACCACAGTTTTAGTTACGCTACACAGCCATGGTTACGCTAGCTGTGACTGTTCTAGGCAGTTTGTCCTGCCTCTGAATATCATAGTCCAATCAGCGTCAAGTGTTCCGTGGAGTACCGCCCCTTTTCCTGCCTGATTTTCAGTCAAACTGAAATCGCCCGATCGCTCTCATAGACTTTCATGTTTTTTGTCGAATTTCAAGCACTGCAATGCAATCTCTATGGGTTCCAGGGGGGCTTATGTCATATGTAACCTGGTGGGCGGAAAAAGCAGTGCTTCTGCCCCCCAACTTTTTGAGACGCAGAGCCCGCAAAAGTCACATTCAAGGTCAACATGGCTAATGTTACCTCAACTAAGAGCAACTCGATCATGTCAATAAAAGAAATACCGTTCAGTCATCGTAGTAATCTGGATACATTGAAAACTAAAGAATTAGAACCACCCGGACCACATTTAAACATCAAGCAAGTATCTACAAAGGGGGTGAAATCGTATGACGGGCAATTTTCGGGGAGCTGGTATGAGGGGAAAAACGTGGCTAGCAGGAAGCGAAGTAACTAAAGCTTTGTTCTGCTACCACTGTATTCTGTTCCATCCTGATGGCGGCATGGAATCCGCATGGACAACTACGGGTGTCATTGACATGCATCATCTCTCGGAGAAGGTAAAAAAGCATGAGCTGCCGAATATTGCATATTGATAGTTGCCTAAAACTTTCGGCTTTCGGGAGGGTCAACATTGCCACACGGTTGGACAAGAGCTACAGGATAGGTGTGTGTCGTCACAACGATGAGGTGAGAAAGAACTGCCATATTCTAGCCCGTCTTATCGACTGTGTGAAGTTTTGTGGAGTGTTCGAGTTAGCCTTGTGAGGCAAAGATTGAGGTTTTGGTTTTGATTGAGGAGAACTTGAAAACTGCCACAGTCTTCAAGGGCACGTCAAAGACTGTGCAAAATTAGACTTTGGATTGCATCAGTCATCAGGGAACGGATCATGGAGGAGGTGAAAATGAGACCCCGGACGTTTCTATACAGACTCAGTTGGTACTTGTGTTGAGTACATAATGGTCACATTCACGTTAATTGCATGCCACCAGTAGAATTGTTTCCCCAGTCATGCCTGAGATAGATATATATATATAAATATATATATATATATAATATATTTTATTTGACAGGTCTGTGACACAATCCTGGCCCACCCTAAAGAAAGGCTCTCCTTTAACGACCACCTTGTGAATGCCACGCTGCTACAAGGACAGATGTTTGAACAGCACTCCCATACCTGTTGAGGCTTAAGACTGAACTCTCCCTTATTTACAAGAGTCCCGAATTCAAGGGCTGCTGTGGTGCACTGGCACTGTACCAGGTTCTACAGAGGTACAACCTCCAGGAGACTTTATCGATGGCTCCCCGGAGAGGAACCATCACCGTGGCAAATTTGAATTGTAATTTGTTTAATTAATTGCATATTATCAGCCCCATTTCCACTTCTCTTTATTCTGGATTTGCTGCACGTTAAATAAAATCTATGAGATGCTGACAATTGAATCAGATGATTGAGAGTCAATTTATTTTTCATTAATGCTAAAATAGAGAACTGAGAAATGGCAACCCATCTGTTCATGATCACTGGAATGTTCAGACATTGACAATGAACTCCAGGATGTAGCTGTCTACAAATAATGTAGCCCAAGGAACAATCCTTGCCTTATGTTGCTATCTAGTGGTGGTATTGCTATGTGAGGTGACGAAAAAAAAACAAATTGTACAATGCAATGTGACAATGTCAAGTTAGCTAGCTAACTGAGGTTAATTTACCATTTGCAGCACACTTGTAGTGATTTAATTGGAATAATATGAAGTACTTTTTAAACATTAAACAAATTGATAAACAAGTTAGAAATAATGTAGAATGGTTAAACAATTGCATGTTAGCCTAGCTTAACCTACTCACATACACATACATGGGTTTCGGACTAGCCCCATTAGCCATTCGACTAACTGATTAAGTTGAATTTCAGAACAGTGCATAGTCCGATGATAGAATGCTTCTTTTACTTACAGGATATCATTCTAATATTATTTATCTATTGTGTGTTAGTTGACTATTTTGTCACGATTGTCTGTGTGAATGGAGATTTCTTCAGCACTGTCAATCAAAGGGTGGGACCAGGCAGACAGAGCAGCTACGATTGGTTGTCAACATTAACAAGGGATTTTGTTACACCCTCCCTCCTCAAAGCTCGATCCTCTACTACTGCTATCTACTTTTCATAAGTAGATTAAAAGAAATCCATAGATATTACAGATTTATTCTACCTTTTTTGGTATACTAGAGTAGGCCTACATCTTAAAATATAATTAAGTGCACTTTTTTGGTATTTTTGCAATACTGTAATACCACTAAAAGTATAGAAAAATTAAAGTACTTATTTTAAGTACGTTTAACTTAATTACAACTTTTTTATAGTTTATTTTTATATATATATTAACAAATTCCTGCAAATGCAGTTAAGAAGTTCAAGTTCATGATTTAATTTTATGAATACAAATATCCCCCCCTCTGTTTTTTTCACAAATCGCACCCTGATAACAGGTGTCATGTTATGGTTATGACGGTGTCATGTCAGTCAGCACACCCCTTCAAATAAAGTGTTACCAAACATTTTGGCTGCCGATTGTTGGCTATTTGCCTTTCTAGTTCCAGGACTCTTTTTGCCTTTCCTCTGCTTCTCTGGTTTTGACCCTGCTCATCTTTGGACTCTGCCTTGTCGTCTTTTTAAATAAAAGAATAATAAGAATAAACTGACTTTGATTATTCACTTATCTGCATTTGATGCCATGACGACACATTCGCATTTGTCACAATCTTTCGCGGCTCTACAGGTTCCAAATTTGTAGATGGTGCGTTAGGACAAAGTGATGTCACTTGCCATACATACATGGCAAGTGGATGACCTGT
The DNA here is from genome assembly GCA_025447815.1 of Percopsis transmontana. Classification (NCBI taxonomy): domain Eukaryota; kingdom Metazoa; phylum Chordata; class Actinopteri; order Percopsiformes; family Percopsidae; genus Percopsis; species Percopsis transmontana. The sequence goes on along the minus strand of JAOEHI010051097.1, from coordinate 1,620 downwards.
CACTAAATTGAACCAATCAGATTGCAATAACTCGTAACTGGTAATAACACTTTGGTTAGAAGCCCCTCCGCACAAACTTTTTGTTGAAACCAAAACAAGGTAAGACTAAAACAAAAGACCACCTAACAGCAATATAGGGTAGCTGAGTAGCTGAGTCGTAGCTCCTAGAATGCAACAGAAAACATTAGGATCAGGACATTAAACCAATGCAGGTGTTCTCAGAAAACTATGTGTGTGTGTGAGGGAGAGTGAATTGATCTAACCAACAGAAAAGTCAGGTGTGAAAGGCAAAGTGTTTGCACCCGAATAACAGAGCTGGAGTTTGTTCCAATTCATAGTTGGAGTTGTACAACATGGTTTACTTTCCATAAGGCAGCTGTTGTGGGTTGGTTTTTGTGTGCTGTTGTACTATATGTAGGTCAGTTCGCTTTCAGTCTTTCAACCAGCTGCTGAAGTTGTTGCATTGCCAGCAGCTGGCTATAAGACCCTAGTTTCAGTCTCTATGCCTTGTGGGCAACCTTCTTTCCAAAGTCCTCTCTGTGCCTTGTGGGCAACCTTCTTTCCAATATTGTCAAACATTTAGTTTGACAATATTGTTAAGCTAGCTTCTTGATTCTGTTCAATAGTTAGGAAGGCCTTTGCCCTAAAATTATTAAATCTTCTCCTGTTAATGTCACATTGTCTCATAACACTAAGCTAACATGATGTGACATTGGACTTGAGTAAAATCATTGGACTCTAGCTTCATCACCGCAATATAAGTCCACATTGAAAGCCACATTATGCTTGATGCTTCCATAGTATTTCAACTCGTCAAACTGAACTTTAATATCACTTTAGGTGCTTCATCCAAAAGTAGCTTACTGTAAAGACAGACGGGAGATAATATGGGTGTTTACATACAATGACTGGTTTATATGATTAGTGACATCACAAACTGCCATAGCAATGCAACTGCCTGCCATCAACCTGAGATAAGTTCTAACAAGCCAGTTCTGTCAAACAGTAATAGTCTTTACAGTCTATTTAAATTGAATGTAAATCTTTCACAATGGCAATTTTAAATAGATTGATTAAATAGATCATTAATGGTCCAATGAGGTTTTTTTTCTACGAAAACAGTGGTTTTTGGACTAAATGCTGACACCTACAATACTATCGTAGATGCAGCTGAGCTGATACTAACCTTATCAGTAAACGTGGCATCCTTCATGGCAGTGGGACTAAGCCCCCATGATCGAGCGGGAGGCTTCCTTCTCTTCGGGTATATTGGCCAGCAGTGGTACTATGTTTGTGGGCAAAAAGCCCAAAAAAAGTACAAAAACGACTCCTTACAGTATATTATGAAATAGGCTAACCATAACCTAATGTGAGTGGGTTTGATTATTTTTTCTTTTTTAGGTTTAAAGTCCAGGAAAGCCCCTTTTTGTTGCATGATATCATCGCAGGGCACAAACAAAGTAAGTGCTTTGAGTTGATGGGAACCATGGAATCGAAAACGCAGCCAGGGACACCGGCACACAAACGTCAATAGTAAATACTGTACAGGTGCTGGTCATATAATTAGAATATCATCAAAAAGTTGATTTATTTCAGTAATTCCATTCAAAAAGTGAAACT